>MNCI01032665.1:225960-300434 GCA_015680685.1 Gnetum montanum | reverse complement strand
CCCATTTACGTACAACCTATTTTAGCCTATAAATAAGTGGCCCTCCACCACACCTAGGCATCTTTAAGGTAGTTTGTACCAAAGCCCTTGCATTTTGTTTTCATAGGAGTTAGAATATTTTCTCAGTGCATGCCCACAGTGTGATGCTTGTAATTGTATGGCACCTTTATTCGAGTGTGACGTACTTGGATGCGCACATGACCAGAAATAAAGATCAAGATTACTTCATCATTGCAGCATTCACTTAGTTTTACTTATTTAATCATTATTGTTAATTGTTATTGTTATTTATTATTTTCTTAGTTAATGTTTCTTTATCGTCATTTACTATTCCTTTTGTTAAATGCAGAATGAGTACGACTTAGTCACGAGCATTTAAGTGTGACTACTTGGTAACCTAGTAGTGTACCTAGGATCTACGCTTGGTAAGCCCAATAGTAGTCATGCACAAGGTCTAAGATGTGTATGGATGATTAAGGAATAGATGCTCATCACACTTAGGTTAGCTTAGACTTCATTTCCTATTACTCATAAGTTTAATCAAGATTATTCTCCATTGTCTCTGGGAGTAGCACTAATTTAGGATCACATCATATGCCTCATTCTGGACTAAACCATACATGACAAAGCAAATATTAGTCCAGGTGGGAAGACAGAAAACTATGATCAACTTGTAACTATCTGGATACCACAACTAACCTATCCACAAAGTTCAACCGAATCGTGCGTGAACACTTGTATTCGTATGGTTGAGTGTAGGGGTACCTAGCTGCTCAATAGTAGTAAAAGGGTGAAGGAAAAATTAGGTTTGGAGAAATGATAGGAAGGTTATGTGCTCAGGAAGAAGATTGGATGAAAAAACTACATAAACTCCCTTAGCATTATGAGCAAATGGACAAAATTCAAAGGCATGATGTGCGTATATATAGTAGTTTTGTTGCTGCATCGATAGGGCCACATAAATGGGGCTTCGTAAATGCAAGTGGCTACATATACGGGGCCACGTCGATGTAGTTATTTGGCTACATTGACCACCATTAACTGATGAATTAAAGACCCAAATCTACAAATTTTAGCATAAAACTAAAGTCATTCGAGAGCTTTGAGACCTGAGAAAAGCATGAAACAAAGAGGAAGGGATGTTGGCTACAAAAGAAGAGTCAAATTCAAGAGAACATCATAATATGGAGCTTGGGTGATGGAGAGCCTCATGATGGATAGCAGAGAAATGATTGTCATATTATATCAAAGGAGCAAGATATTAACAAGAAAAACCAAAGGATATGCAAGTGGGTCCTCCCCATAGTAGGCTTTGATTTTGTTTGCCCTTGCACATCTTCAACCTAGGAGTCCATGGGTCCCAGAGTTAATTAATGATCACTGAAGGTTAATACTCGTATCTCTGAGAACTAACCAAAGGATTTACAAGTACCAGAAAACCAAGATACACAATCAAAACATGGAACCGACAATGAGGTGAGTAATGGAGAGTAGCTAGTGATGAGGGGGAGAGTGTGTGGAATGGAGTTCTGAGGATAAGATTGATAAAGTCCATTTGTAAAGCATGTGGTTAAGTGACCTGATAAGAATTCATGCTAGGTTTGGATCAAGACCAACCATTTCCAGTGATGTCACAGTGATGGACTCATATCAACCCACCCACTCAATACATACACATGCCCTCAGAGACCATATCCCATTCCTTATAGAGAAGAAAAGGGAAGCAGGAAGTAAGGAAGGGCCTTAGTTAGAGGGGATCTTCCCCATAATCAATGCTTGTAGTTCATTATTTGATCCATGGGGTGTGATTTGAATTTCCATTCTTGTTGTTTTCTTTTTTATTTTTATTTTTTATTTTCTATGAATGGGAACCACACCATGCAAGGATATATTGGTTAATCCAAGGGGTGTGCTTTGTATTCCCATTGTTTTTTTCTTGTTTTCAAATGGGAACCACGCCATGAAAGGACATGTTAGCTTCCTATGACATGTCAATATGGAATAGGGAGGGATCAATGAGGACAAAAATGCACAAGAGATCATGGAAGGATACGTAGTCCACCACATCCCCTTGAAGTCACACCCTATTCCTTACCACTTGGATCTTTCCCAAGTCCAGAATCCACCAAGGCCAAAAATTTATTGGAGTTGATTAGTGGAAAAAAGGACTATACTTCTCTTGATCCTAGGACACCATAGAAAAGTGTGAGTGGTCAGGTTTCATGGACTTACTACTTGTTTCATGAAAGAAAGTGTAACTTAGTTTCCTAAAACCAAAATGCTAGGGTAAGAACTAGATATAATAGGAAAAACATAATAAGTAAACCCATGTTGGGAGGAATCATCACACCATCACATCCTATGATAATAAGATGGCTTTATTACTTAAAATACATAGAGGAAAATAAAATAAAATAAAATAAAATAGGAAAAAACAACTAAAGGTGAAATATATTTATATAAAAAAAGAGAGAAAGAGTAGGTAAGAAATGTTAAACGTATGAATGATGGTGTAAAAACAAATGTGTAAAAAAAAATAGAAAAGACTTAAGAAGCTAGAACAACTATTTTAGCATGGGTAGCGATCTCGCCCACAACTAAGCTTGGAGGAGGAGATTTGAAAGATGGAACATGGCCAACCACTTGGTGAAGTGATAGCAACATTGGTTTGGTGTAGTTCATGGAAGGGCTTTAATTGTTGCATGTTGACCAACTACATTTTTTTTGGATCTTTAGGTTTGTGTATGAGTAGGGCCTTAGATGAAAAGGTCTCAAAAATAATATAAGGTCCCTCCCATAGTGTTTGAAACTTGGTCTGTTGTAGCACATGTGTGGGATTTCAATAGAGAACCTTATCTCCATGTTGAAATGTTACCTTTTGAATCTTAAGGTTATGATGTTGTTTGTTATACGCATTATGCACCTCATTTGATGATAGGGCTACTAATTGATTCTCATGTAGCACATTTAAGTTGATGAGCCATTCTTGTTGTGCTAGGGTTAAGTCAAGGCCTAAGTCACTTGCAGTGGATAGTGTTCGGAGTTCTACTTGAATCAAGAGTGTTGGTAGTTTTCTATACACCAACTCGTAAGGGGAGTAGCCTATAGGAATTTTCCAGGTTGAGCGGTAGGCCTAGATGACATCATTAAGTTTTTTTCTCCAATCCCTTCTATATTTGCTAATCGTCCTAGTTAGGATCTATGTAATCTCTCGGTTTGTGACTTCGGCTTACCCATTAGCTTGGGGGTGATAGGGTGTTGTTAGTTTATGTTTGACTCCTACACATTGCATGAGTTTACAAAAAGTAGCACCAGTGAAGTTAGTGCGATTATTTGAAATGAGTGCATGTGGCACCCCAAACTTGCTCACAAATTGCAATTCAACAAACTACGTAACCATGGCTGAGGAATAGTCGGTGACAACTATCACTGTTCTCCACTTTGTACAATAGTCCACCATGACAATAATGTATGCCTTCCTATTTGACATGGGTGCAGTGGGGCCCATGAATTTGACGCCCCAAATGTTGAAGGGCTATAGTGGCTAAATCCACTATTGAGGTCCCTCCACTCTTGTTGTCATCCCACCATCTCTTTAACATTGATCATAGGAGCGGATGGACCATTGAGCATCTCTAAAGAGTATAAGCTAGTAGTATCTTACAAGTAGGATCTTAATGGCTATGCGCCTTCCTACATAATGGCCCCCACAAGGGCCCTCATGAGCATCCTGGAGGACATGAAGTTGATCTTCATCAAGGATGCACCATCGAACTAAGCCATCCACACACACCTTGCAAAGGTGTCCATTGATTTCCATGAAGTGCTTGGCTTTGTGAAGAAACTGTTATTTCATCCAATGATCCAACTCCTTTGGTATCTCTTTTGTAAGAAGATAGGTAAGAATTTCATCAAACCAATTTGATTTTGTGGGTACCTCTTTCACAATTTCTCCAACAAAGAGGAGTTCATCTAAAAATTGGACATAGAGTGGGCTCTCCTCCTTCATGTTGTCCCATTGTAACTAAGACAAGTTATTGGCAACCACATTCTTAGTTCCCTTTTTTTCTACTATAATAAGATCGAATTCTTGAAGGATCATGAGCCACTAGATGGCATAGGGGCTCACAGTTGGTTTGTTCATAAGGAACCAGATGGCACTATGGTCCATATGCACAAACACCTTATATCCGAGCACATAGTGTCAGAACTTTTCCAAGGTGAACACCACTACCATTAATCCCTTTTTGGTGGTGGTGTAATTTAGCTAAGCACCCACAATACTTTGGCTTGCATAGTGGATGTAATATAGATGCTTTTGGTCATCCAATTGTGTGAGCACGACTCCCAATGCATAGTTAGACACATTTGTCATGATGTGAAATGGTCTAGACCAATCAGGGGCTCATAGAATTGGAGTCTCTATGAGTTTTTGCTTCAACATTTGGAATGCATATTCACATTCCCTAGTCTAGACAAATAGGACATCTTTTTTGGTCAGCTCGACCAATGGCTTGGTGATCTTTGAGAAATTCTTGATGAAGTGCTGGTAGTAGCCAGTGTGTCTAAGGAGTGACCAGACATCCCTTACAGTTCCTAGCTAACTGGTAATTCCTTTGATAACCCTAATTTTCTTAGCATCCATTCTGATCCCTTCTTGTGAAATTCGATGCTCTAAAATAATTCCTTCTTGGACCATTAGGTGGCTCTTTTTCCAATTAAGCCGTAAGTTAGTTTCTACACATCACTTCAAAACTTGCTCAAGGCGATTGAAGGCTTGCTCGAATGTTGCTCTATAGATGAAGAATTCATTCATAAAAAATTCTACACCATTGCCAATTTACTACTAGAAGATGCTAAGGACAAGGCGTTGGAATGTTGTGGGTGCATTACATAGGCCAAAGGGCATCTTCCTATCTGTGAAAATACCCTAGGGACTGGTAAACATCATCTTGGCTTGGTTCTATGGCATAATCTGGATTTGGTTATAGCCACTGTAACCATCCAAGAAGCTGTAGTAACAATGTCTCAAAATGGTATCCAACACTTGGTCCACAAATGGAAGTGAAAAATGATCCTTAAAGGTTGCCATATTTAGTAATCAAAAATCAATACAAACTCTTCATCTGCCATCCTTTTTTGGCACAATAATGAGTGGGCTGACCCACTCACTATTTGTAATGGGGTAGATGAATCTTGCCTTCAGCAATTGCTAAATTTCATTCTTGATGATCTATTTAAGTTTGGAATTCAATCGTCCTTGTAGCTATTGTCATGGCTTCATGGAAGGATCGATATAGATTCAATGTTGACATACCCTAGGATCAATCCCTATTAACTCAGGATATGACCATGCGAAGGCAGTCAACCACTTGTTCACCATCCTTTGAAACTTCTTTTTTACTTTGGAATAAGAGTGGCATTAATTATTATTGGCTTACCATTCTGCAAGAATGCATATTCCAGATTGACTGGTAAGGGTTTTAGTTCTAGGGGGCTCCTTTTTAAAGCTTTTAGGGATCTATAGCTTTCCCCAATCAGTAGCATCATTAGTAGTGAAAAGTTGTTGATGGACCTATTCCAGTTCGTCTATGCTCCTCATATAGGTACATACAAGGCTCTCAAAGGATTCTGTGCATAGGGTGTTACTATCAAAGTCATCGGCCAACCACTGGGTGCCTTCTTGGTTAGTGGCTACTGCATATAGTCATCATTGAATTTGTGATTCGGTGGCACATCGACTACATACTTGAATGGATGTCCACTTAATGGACTCGAGTTGCTACACATAGTTGCACCCAGAGTCATTCTACATGATGCATGGAACATGCTTCTTCTCAATCTTCCCAAAAGAATTTTCCTTAAAAATTTCAATGGAGAGATCTCAAAGTCTCAAACTTGCATCCACCATGCTGAGCCATGACCTTCCCATTATAATCGAGAAGTCCCTCTTGCAATTATCAACATGAATCACAAAAAAATCAGTAGGGTAGGACCACCCACAAATAGTGGTCATAATATCTTCTACCAATCCCAAGGGAATAGTAATGGATTGGTCTACCAACTCAAGCCAAATGTTTCTTTTCTTCAATGGAGGCAGGTTCAAAGTCTTATACATATCATGTGAAATCAAGTTGACACCTGATCCTAAATCCAAAATGTCTTTGTATGGCTTGTTCCCTACTACCTTAAGGTATATGAGGGGGCTTCCTGGATCAACCAATTTTTGAGGGAGATGACCCGCCTTAATATAGTCTATCATAGCATGTGTTAACATGACGGTTTGCACTTTGGAAGGCATTTGGTTCAAAGGTTGCTCGAAGGATTCAGCATCAAAGATAGTTGGAGATATAGGGGCACTGGCCATAGGCGAGTGTGAGGGTGTGTTTAGGTTATTAAGTTAGAAAAAGGAACGTTTCCATGGTTTTGATTCTAATCCACTAGGCTAAGAAGCCGATTGTAAATTGACGATTCCATGTGTGGCATTACGCTATTATGGTTGTGGAGGTATTTCTCCCTACATGGGTAGAGTAGGAAGTAGCTAAGTTGAGGGCTGATGGATAAGTATGGTAGAAGCAGGTGGTAGAGGATAGTGTAGATGTGGGTTTTCCCCCTTAGGTGATGGATATTGGGCCCTTATTCTGGAGGGTAGTAATGATTTTGAAAGGTTGCATGACTAGAAGAGTCCCATGGGGAGATTAGCTACTAAATGTAGTATCCATAAGGGTCTAGCTACCGATAAGGGTACTACTACCTTACGAGTGGCATCCCCCATGACTGTGGATGCTACCATTGCTGGTAGTGCTCATATGATTGTAGTGGAGCTCCACATGGATAATATCCTTGTTACTAGTGGAACTGCTTAGAATTGGCTTGGGGATAAGGCAATTTTCGGGGTGGTTTCCTTTTTGCTAAGCAAAGATTCATAGCATACACCCTAGACTCTTGCAAATGTGACACCATGGGGCAACATCCCTTAGGATGTTTGTATCGACATATGTCACATTCATCATCTTCCTCAATGTCAAAGTCTACAACTTATTCCATGATAGCAACTTTGCCCTTAACTTTGTGGTAGGCACGTTTAGCCTCTTTTCTCCTTCGTCAATATTGATCATTACTCTGTTCTTTGGATTCTTCTGTGATTTGTAGAACACCTTGAAATTTTTTATCCAAAGAATCCCACATCTTGTCCACCTTGGCCAGAATTTTAGAAGTAAATATTTGTATGGGCATGGTCTTCCTATTCACAGCTACATCCAATGGTGATTCCTCCTCATCTTCACAAAATTGGACTTCCCTCTTTCAGATGGAAGGATCATGATTATATTCCTTTGAACTTTTCCACTTCTGTAGTTCTCCCTCTTCCTTGGCTACCTACTCAATTAATCACTAAAGTTGATGAGCCCTTAACTTAGATAGCCATCCTTGAGTGTAAACCCCAAGGGTCCTTCTTATTTTGAAATGAATCCCTTCTATGACATGGTAGAGCTATTCCCATTGAGAGTAGTTTTTTTTTTTTTTTTTGAAAAAGGTCGAGCGAATTATATTTCAAAAAAAGAATCTTTACAGAGTACAGCGTGGGCCAAGGCCACTGGCCCCACTCTGCCAAGGAATTTTCCAGGGGCTACCCATAGCATCCCCGTCATTGCCACCCCGCCTACGAAGGACCACCCATCCCACAAGGATCAAACTGTAAACCCCTCCCCTGTCACCCTGTCTACCAACGGCGGCAACCAACCATGAGATGGGGACGTGGACTTAATTGTTGCTGGGCTATCCCGACCCGTCCCCCCTGCGGCGTCTGAATTCTTCAATGATTTGGGCAATGCCAGTCCTACGATTGGGGGTGCTCTCCTTCAAGGCCTGCACTAGTGGGTTCGGGATTCATTCCCCCAGTATGTCCGTGGTTCCAGCAGTAAGCTCATGCCTCTCCTCCACTGGGATCTGGATTTGTCTCTCGACCCATCCCTAGGTAACGTCATGGGGGGTGGTCTGGCCTTGCGAAGTGACCCCCCTGAAGCCCCGTTGCATTCTTGCCTGCTGCTTGGAAGGTTCAAAGGTTATGTGAGGAGCCCTGGCGGAGGCAATTTCATCCCAAAGCTTATTAATCTTCATGTAAAGGATGCTCACGGGGGGGAGTGCTACACCTTTGAAAATGCAATCATTCCTGGCCCGCCACAGGACCCAGAGTGCGACGAGCGTTGCCGAGTTGCCCGAGAACTCTGGCGTGCGAAGCTCGGCCATTTTCCAGAGCTGCGTGGTCACCTGACAATCAAGGATGAAGTGCTACAGTGTTTTGTCATGCTGATTGCACATAGGGCACTGAGTATTAATGCCCATGCCCCTGGACTGCAGAATAGCATGGATCAGCCACCCGAAGGTTTTGATTTTCTCTGGGAGGATACCCTTCCACAGTTGCATCCAGCGTGGATCAACTGGGAACAGTTTCTGCCGGAGCTGACGTGGGTGCAGGTGGATTCCTTCCGCACTGTCCATCGACCTCACCTATGCGCAGAGCTGCCTCCAAATGTGGGAGTCATAGTTGGCCGTCGTCCAGGGGCTGTACTTCTTCCTCAAGATTTGAACCCAGAGGGATGGATCTTCGTTGTCTATGACCAGGCGTTGCAGGAGTCTATGATACCCCAGGGTAGCCTCCAGCGTGAAGGGGAGGAGGCCAACTCCTCCGGCGTACCAGGGCCACACGATTTTGGACCAAGCCAGGAGGTGCAACTTTTTACCCCCCTTACCACCAGACCAAACAAAATCATGGATAGTCTGGTCGATCTTGGTAATGGCTCAAAGGGGTGGGGAGGCCATCGATGCTGCAAACCTCGCCATGGCCCCCAACACCACAGATGCCAGCCCCATCTTCCCCTTGCGGGATAGGAATTTATTTGTCCAGTGGGCTGCGCGTTTCTGAATTTTCGCAATGAGTGCCTGCCAGGTTCGTTGCCTATGCCAGTTATCCATGGGGATGCCCAGATACTTGTCATCCGCCTCCCCTAGGAGAATCCCCAGGATTTGGATAATTTTGCTGCGCACCAAGGGATGAGCGTGGGAGAAGAATAAAGCTGATTTCCCGGGATTGAGTACCAGGCCCACTTCCCTGTGCAGCTGATCCAGGGCCCTCAGAATCGCCCTGGCCTGCGGGACCATAGCCCTGGTGTATATCATGGTGTCATCCGTGAAATGTACAGTGAGACAATGAATGCCGTGCACATTTAACCCCTGGACCCCTTCTTCTGTACAGTAGGTTTGTAGGAGGTCCATCATCATCAGGAAAAGGAGTAGGGATAGCGGGCCTCCTTGGCGAAGCCCACGTCCTATTCCATGAAAGCCCCACAATTGCCCATCAATATCTAACGAGTACCGTCCTCCCTGCTGGATCTGTAGGCAGAGTTCAACAAAGGCGGGGTCAAAACCTTTAGCAAGTAAAACCGATCTCAAGACGGCCCAATTGACGGAATCGTAGGCCTTGGTAATGTCCAACTTGATGTAGAGGCCTGGGAGTTTGGCCTTCCTAAGGGAGTGCTGAATCTCTTGAAGTAGCAGAACCTGGTCCTGAAGGTAACGACCCTTCAGAAAAGCAGCTTGGTGCTTACCTACGAGACGCGTCATGAGCAGTCATAGCCTGGCCATGAGCAGGCAAGAAAATAGCTGTAGCAGAGAGGTGCAGACCCCGATGGGGCGGAAATGGCCTGGGGAAGTGGGATTCTCCGTCCTTGGGATTAAAACCACACGCGAGCAGTTAATTTCTTTTCTAACCTGCCACCAGGCCAAGATGTGGTTAAATGCGTCCAGCAGGTTCTTCCTGAGAACATCTTCAAAATTCGTAAAGAATTCAATGGGCCAGCTATCTGGCCCTGGCACCTTGTTCGCTGGCATTTTCTGCAGCGCCGTGCGCAGCTCCTAACGTGTGAATGGCTGCAGGAGCCAGAAATTATAGGCCAGATTTAAAATTTTGTCCATGGGCACCAAAATGGGGACCGTTGGTTGCCAGTCCCAGACCTGCTGCCAGTAACGCAGGAGGCTATCGGTGCATGGAGGAGCCTCATCCTGCAGGAGGCGTTGCATCGGTCCATTCCGGGCATCGCGGAGGGCCTTCGCAGCCGAGAAAAAAAATTTGGTATGCCGATCCCCCTCCCACAACCATTGCACACGAGCCTGTTGGCACCAATACTCCTCCTCCTCGTAGTGAAGGAGTTGAAGCTCGGCCTGAAGGGAGAGCTCCTCCCTGGCATGGTCGGCCTCGCTCACGTGCTTCTCCTGCCATGATTGGATCGCCTGCAATTTGGCCTGCAACTGACTTCGACAGGTTTTGAACCAATATTTCTCTATTGGGTTGATATTTTTAATTTGTTGTTTTAGTGTTTTCAACCCATTCTTGAGAAATTCGTGTGGGTCCACCGATCCATTGTACCTTTGCTAGATGTCCTGTACCATTTTCCCAAGCCATGGCTTGCGGATCCAGGTGCGCTTGAAATGGAAGGTGCGCGGACGTTGGAACTCCCCACGCTCCAGATTGCAGAAAATGGGCCTGTGATTGGAGGCCATGTGAGCACCTCCATAAGCCTGGAGGTCCCAATCAGTCAGCAGCTTCTCACTGGCCCACACATGGTCAATCTAGGATAGGACCCTCATGGCGCCATGTCTGCGGTTGCTCCAAGTGAAATTGCAGCCGGTGATTTCCAAGTCCATCAGATCAAACTGTTGTAACAGAGCAAGCATTTCCGTTGCCTCGGGGGGCTCAACCCAAGTGTTGCCAGTCTTTTCCCAGGAGAAGAGCCTCTGGTTAAAATTGCCAATTAGTAACCAGCTGGCCTTCATGGGAACCAGCGCCGCGACCCGGTAGAGCTCCTGAATCCACGCCTGCCATCCTTGGGCGCCGTACACATTGGTAACCCACACATCCGGCCCAGGAAGATGCACCATAATGCACCAGTCAGACGTATCTAGGACGTACGAGTCCACCTTGGTGAGGATAGCGAGACCGCCTGCACGCCCCCTGCTGGGCTCTTGGTGGCTATGCCACCCCAGCCACTAGAGAGTCTGAGTCTCCGTCTGCTGTAATTTTGTTTCTTGCAGGCACACAATGTCACACTTTTCGTCACGCACTAAACAATGCAGGGTATGTCATTTGTAAGGGGTACCCTATCCCCTGCAATTCCAGGTAAGGACCTTCATGGAAACAAGGAATGGTGGTACACCTCTTGGAGCGTGGGCTGCACTCCCAAATCCACAAAGAGCTGCATGGCCTTCTGCCGGTGAGAGTGGCTGTCCGGTCATCCAACCTTCGTAGCGTGAAGAGATACCGTCATTCCTTTTTTATGCAGGCTCCATTTCTGATCTAGAGGGGAGCTGAGCTACACCGAACCTTGACTGGTGTTAATCCAGTCCGTGACCGGTGGCGGGGACAAACCACCATGGGAAGGGCCGTCCCCACCCAACTTGGGCGTTCTATGGGAGTCCTACTGCATCGCTGTCCCTTTCTGAGAGGGCATCGGCTGGTCATCATCGGAGTGCCGAGCATCGTCCCCCACCAGCACGTGAAGGTATGACTTGTGACCCATCCCCGGTAGCTCCTCATGTTGAGCCCCCTACGTTACAAGCTTCGATTGTGCCCTGGAGAGTGATCCCCCACTGGGCGTAGCCTTGGAGGCCACTCCCTTCAAGGCAGCACCCTAACCCGATCATCGAGCCCCCTCTTTGGGGGCCGATGGTTTTTGGTTGGCTACCCAGCCCTTCTTTCCGACAACGTACCATCCATCATCTGGTGTGGCCAAGTACCCCGCTGGGTGGCCCTGGTCACTCCCAAGCTGATGCTAGGCCTGAGCCTTCGGCTGGTTCTCGAACAAAACCCGAACCCTCTCCTCCCCAAGGTCCATGACGAGAACCAGCACCTTGACTGGTTCTTGTGTGAGAAGACGCCACTAGATGCAGAACCTCATGAACCACAGATGATCCATAGCGGCAGTGGAGTGGTCAAACTTGATGAAATTTCCAAACAGATCCGCCAACATCCCCAGAACCGTAGGCGACTAGTATTCAAGGGGAATGTCATACAGCCATACCCAGACCGGTGCGCATGTGAATAGCACTGGATCTCGGTGAGCCCCAGGGCCCCAGGGCACCAGGGCTAGCCCATGAGCGCGGTAGAACCAAGGGCCTCCCACCAGGACTTGTTCGCGCTCCTCCAAGGATGCGAAACCGAACAGGAGGCGATTGTCTGCCAGGCAGGAAACCATCACTCTGTCAAACCCCCAAGCGTTTCTGGCCCAGTGTCGGATCAGGTCAATGCAGGGTCGAGCCCCTTCAGACACAAATTTGCCTATCAGGCTGTGGTCCAATCTGGCCAACGTATCTAGTTATGGGCCTCCAACTTTGAATCTTAGTTCTGTTCCGACTCTGGAGCATACTTCATACAACTTCCACTTCTGTCCTAGGGCCTCCTCTCCTGCTATTCCTGTTCTTGCAGTCTCTGCACGTGCTGTCTCTGCTCCTGCAGGCTCCGCACCTGCCGCCACTCCCGTTCTAGACGCAACAGCTGCTCCCATCGCTCCAGACGCTCCAGTCGCTCCAGGCGCTCCCATGCTTGAATCCTGCAGTCTCCGCACCTTCCGCCACTCCCGTTCCAGATGCATCAGCTGCTCCCATTGCTCCAAACGCTCCAGTCGCTCCAAACGCTCCAGTCGCTCCCATCGCTCCAGAGTAGTTATGACCAAGGCATTAATGCAACAAGGAGTAATATCTACTCATGGCTACATCCAAGGGTTCATGGTTATCTTTTTTTCACCCCTAAATTTTTCATCTTAGATTAGACACTCTAGAATAAGTTTGGTATTTATCATTGAAGAGCTCAAGCATCATACTCCATCGCCTGATGGATTTGAGCTCCAAAGACCAGTACCATCTTTCTACTTCCTTGATGAGTGTTCAGGGGAATAGCTTGAGTTTCTACCATTCATTTTCAATATTCTACAAGGTTCAGGCATCATGAAGTACATGTAGGTGAGTCTATGGCTCACAATTATATCCCCCTTAAAATTTTGGAATGTTGTTCATATCAAGGTGCTTGATCTGACTATCTCTCAAGTGCCTGGTAGGCATTTAAACTACCTTTTCTATGTTGAGCATGCTTCGAGTGGCAAGTAGTGGTTCATCAAAGTCATGATCCCAATGATGGTCATGGTGTCTATGATGGTTTTTTCTATCCATCCTTTCATGACAGTGAGCCTCCTATGACTATCCACATCCTTGGTCATGATGTTCTTGTCAGCATCCTTGATCATGTTAGTCTCTGTGATCACCATCATCATGATCCCTCCTATGATGGTTGCAGTTAGATTCAAAGGTTAATGAAGATAAGGTGGAAATGGAGGAATGAGAAGAGGTGGGAGGACTACCACCCCCATAGTGTTGATGACCTCCTCTTCCATTACAATGACCTCAATCTTCACATCCATCTTCACCTTCACCATGATCTCCTTCGTGAGATCCCTCATCATCTTGGCACTTAAATTGCTTGAACCTTTACTTTGTATGATGGATTGGATATTTTGACGTAGGGGAGGAGATGCAAAAGAATGGAAATTATGAGGAATAGGTTCCTCATCATCATGTGGGGCTTGCAGGGACAAAGGGTTACTAGATCATTTTTCCTTTGCTTGTTCATGGTGTTTTTCCTACTGTAGGTCGTATTTATGCTACGCCTCATTTGGATGATAGTCCTGATAATCGTGATCCTCCATCATGCATTCCACATCTTAGTCCAGAATGGCCAATTTGGTGAGAGTTTGGAGCAACATCCCAGGAGCTGATGGATTAAGGGGGAAATATGATGTTTCCCTCCATGTCTTTCCATTGTATCTGCTCATCCTGATGTAGGATGAAGATGAAGTTGGGTATATACTCATCCAAATGTGTATACACCACCCAACATTCTTGGGGTACTTATAGGTTGGATTCATATTGCCTGTGAGAAGAAGACATACTAGTGTTAAACAACAAATAACTTGTTGTGCCTTACTCTTACCTAAGTCTCCTAGAATGAGTAGATTTCAATGTAATGGATGTATTCCAATGAAGTGAGTGATGATCTCGCTAAGGCTAGATAGTGCACGTGAGACTAATAGTCCCCGGAAGTAGTGCCAATGATGAACGGTGAGGTACTCCTATGCCCAACCATATGAATCACAAGAATTCACGTGTGATTTGATCAAATTCTGAAGATTGCAAGCACTTATGCACAGTATTCTAGCCATCAAAATCCTAGTTAGGATGGTCATTGTCCTCTCAACCTCACTTATGACATTTTAGAATGATGGTTAAGTGAGACTGAGGCATATGATTTTTATATGTTTTCTTTTAGCTGTAATATCTAATTCTTCTAATATAGGGAGCAAAAGGCTAGGTAATTTAAGATTCCACTACTCTATCACTCAACTACACCTAGCATAAGTAGCCATTCCCATCCTCCGTGCATATCCTGAACATGTCCTAATCACTACTAGGTTGCTAGACATTAAGAATCACTAGGTTGCCAACTGTTAGACATACGTTCAAGGTGGTCATGCTTATGTGTTCTCATGGACAATGAAAGCATATTTTAACTATAAAATGATAACAAAAGCATGAGAATTATCAAAGTATTAAAATATTAATGCTTAAGTAATCTAGTCCAAATGCTACAAAGAATATCCAAAAATCTTGTCTTTATTGCCATTCACACCAATGGGCTCAGGTACATTAGTGCTTCAATAAAGGGCCGTACACTCTTCAAAATCCTTCTGCAGGTACTTGGAAAATAGTCTAACTCATGTGGGAACAAACTGCAAGAGCTTTGCTACAATTTGAACAAAAGTTACCATAAATGTAGTGGGTTCACACATATTTATAGTGACAAATGAACTTTGCATTCATGAGGCCATGTCAATGCTTGGAAAGATGCATCGACGGGGCCTTGTTGATGTGGCTGCGTTAACAAGGCTTCATCCATGTGGCCCAGTCGATGTAGTTGATTGGATGCTTCATCAGGGTGTACCAATGTTTTACTTATTTTAGGTTCTTGATTTCTAAGTTCCAAGTTAGGTATTTGATTTTAGTAGGTAATATTGAAATTGTTAAAATATGTCAAAGGAAATAGATATGTTTGAGATAAGTAAGTTTTTTTAAAAACATTAAATTTGCTTGATTTATGATTTTTTTAAAGAAGATTTAAACTGATAATTTTCTAGCTCTTCATACAAGAAATTGGTAATAAAGAACTCATATAAACAATCCCATTTTGTCAAAACAAGGCTAGGATAATGATGATGATTTAAACTTGTTAATTTTGTTTATTTTAGTGATGTATATACATGGAGACAAAAGCATTGTGATGAAAGTAGTCATACATGTGGCCTATGATTATGTTTTAAAACCTATTTTTATTGAAAGATCTACAAAATATTTAACAACATGTTATTAAAAGAAAGAAAGGAATAGATAAATTTCATAATTAAGAAAGAAGAAAACCTCAAACAAGGAGAATGACAGAAAAACTAAACTATACAAAAAGAAAAACCAAAGAGTTTGATGTAAGGAACATTAATATTTATTTTATAATGAATTTTAAATCTTGGGATTTAATAGTAAGTATTCAGGAAGTCATACTATTTAGTGTCTAATGAAATTTTATGTATCAATGCATTTTAATTTCAAGTAGAAGCCACTCCAAGTAAGATCTTAAAAGCTATGAATATTTATGGACTTACACGAACCATTGCTACTAATTTTCTTCAAGTAAGACTTGATATAACAAAATTTCAAATAGTAAAAGTGTATATTTAGTTAATTTAGGCTTTTATTGTATTTATTATGTTATGACAAATATAGAGTGTAGTTAAAGATATTGAATAATTGTAGTTATAATGAAAAACAACACACACATAGTCATTTAGCCAATAATGAAGTTGTTAGAAAAGCTAATGTGATAGCTAATTCAGAGATTGAAAAAAAAAAGATAATGATGTTTCAGTAAGAGTTGATGGAAGAGAGAAAACTCATGTTGAGCATTCAAAGTATATAATGGATAATAAATTAAATTTATGAAATGAAATTCAAGCTTTATTATTTTTTAAGACCCATAGGATCTATTTGAAAAATATTGCATTTTCACGAAAATAGACATTATAAATTGATCATGCACCAATGGGGCTATCCAAAACAAATCATATAAGTTTTTTTGTTGTAAAATTATAATGTTGTCTCAAATGGGTAGCCACAAGACAACAAAGAAACACATGCAACTCATCTTTAAGGGCTCTTGACCTGCACAACCTATAAATGTGCTTTTCTCAAGGGTGTTGAATCCATCTTCCACTTTTAATTCTAAGATGATGATAACTTAAATGAAGCTTGCTAATAGCATTTTGATACTTGATTGGAATAATGGTTGAGAGATAGTGAGCTTCTACATCTAGCCTTTTAGATATAGTATGTTGTAAATATAATTGTCACTTACCTTATACATTAGACCACATCTATGTTAAAACCTTCTTCTTGACTAGTTGACAAATATAGTTAGGATTTTCACCCTAAGAACTTTGAACCCTACACCCTAAATCCTAAGAACGTTGAATTTTGATCCCTAAACATTAAACCCTAATTACCATAACCCTAAAATCATAAAATCCTAGAAACTTAAGACTCTTAAACCTTAAACCCTAAAATCCCTAAACTCTAAAATATTGTAAACCATAAATCCTAATTCCTAAACCCTAAATCCTCAAAACAAAAACCTAAATCCTAAATCCTAACCCCTAATCTTGAACATTAAACCATAAACCCTAATCCATAAATCTTAGATCCTAGAACCCTAAAACCCTAGAAACTCTAGAATTCTTAACACTTTGAAACATAAACCTTTAACCTTGAATCCCAAACCCCAAACACTATATCCTAGACCCTAGATCTTAGACTTCCTAAACCCTAAACCATGAATGCTAAATTCTAAAAACCCCTGAACCATGAACCCTATGCCCAAAATCCAAAATCAAGAACCCAAAATTCAAAGCCTAGAACTCAAAACCCAAAACCAAGAATCAAGATCCCTAAAATCTTAAAAGAGAAAATCCTCAACCCTCAACCATTAATGCTCAATCCTTAACCCTAAGCATTGAACCGTGAATACTTGAATCATGAACCCTAAACTCTAAACTGTAAATGCTAAACTTAGAACCTAAAATCCTAAGCCTAGAATTCTTAAACCTAGAACTTTAAACATTAATTTCTTAATGCTCAGCCCTTAACGTAAACCCTTAACCTTGAATCCTAAATCCTAAACCCTAAAAAACTTAAATCCTAAACCCTAAGAATCATAAACCATGAATCCTAGCTGCTAAACCCTAAATCCTTAAGCCTTGAATCTTGAAGACTAATCTATGAATCCTTGAAGCCTCAACCCTAAAAACCATCAATACTAAACACTAAACCCTAAGAACCCCTAAACCATAAATCCTAAATCCTAAATCCTAATCCTTGAACCCTAAAACATAAACCATAAAAAATCCTCAAAACCGTAAACCTTAAAACCTAAATCATAAAATCCGAATCCTAAATCCTAAGCCCTACACCCTAAACACTAAACAATAAACTCTAAAACCTAAGAATCCTAAACCCTAAATCATAAATGATAAATCTTAAGAATCCTAAACCATAAACCCTAAACACTAAACCTTGAACTATAGAATCATGAACCTTAGAACTGAAAATCCTAAATACTTAAACATGAACAATGAATTCTAAACCCCTAAACATTGAACCCTAAACTATAAATTCCAAAATCCTTAAACCTATCAACCGTAAAGCTTGAATCCTAAGAATCATAAATCATAAATCCTAAAAACCATAAATCATAAACCTTAAACATTGAAATCTAAATACTAAATTCTAAATCCTAAGAACCTCTAAAATCTAAACCCAAACCCTTAAACCCAAAAAAATAAAGCCAAAAACCTAGAACCTAGAACCCTAAATCCTATATACTAAAACCTTAAATCCTAAAATCCCCAACCCTACATCATTAACCCTAAAACTTTGAATCTTGAACACAGAACCAACCATGAATCCTATACTTGAACCCTAAACACTATACCAAAACCCTTGAATCCCGAACCTTAAATCCTGAACCTTGAACCTTGAACCTTGAACCATGTCAAACCTTAAACCTTGCATCCTAAGTCCTAACCCCTAAACTATAAATTATCCTAAACCATAAACCCTAAGCTTACAAAACACTAAATACTAAAAATCTAATCTTGAACACAAAATCCTAAACCTAAAACTTAGAATTCTTAAACCCTAAGTCCTAAAGCATGAACTTTGATCCCTAGAAGCTCAACCATAAACCTTAAATCCTAAATCATGAATCCTAAATCTTAAATCCTATGAACCCTTAACACTAAACCATAAACCTTAAATCCTAAACCCATAATCCCATAATCCTAAAGCCTAAGAACCCTAAATCCTAAACCTCATGAACCTTGAATCTTGAAGATGAACTATAAACCTTAACCCCCAAACCCCAAACACCAAACCCTAAATCCTTATGCCTAAACCATGAACCCTAAACCTAAAATCATGAATCCTAAACTCTAAAGCCTAAAAAACCTTAAACCTTGAACCCAAAATCCTAAATCTTTAACCTTGAAAAATAAAACCTTAAATCTTAAATTCTTGAACCCTGAAACCTTAAACCTTAAACCCCTAAACCCTAAATACTAATAGCCAAGGATACTAAATCCTAAACCCTAAAAACCTTGAATACTAAATCTTGATCTCTAAACCTTGATCCTTGAGTCCTAAACCTAAAATTTTTAAATCCTAAACCCTGAAACTCGAGCCTTGAACCCTTAAATCATAAATCCATAAATCCCTAAACCCTTAGAACTCTAAGAATACTAAATATTAGGACATTAAATCCTAAAAAACCATAAAACGTTAAACCCTCTAAATCCTAAATCCCAAACCCTAAATCCTCAACCTTGAATACTAAACCCTAAATACTGACCCTAAGCCCTAAAACTTAGATCTTGAACCCTAAACAAAACTCTAGAAGCATATAATCCTAGAATCCTAAAAACCCTAAAACTTCAACCTTGGACCATAAACCCTAAACACCAAACCCTAAACCCTAAGCCCTAAAATAATATACCCTAAGAATCCCTAAATTCCTAAACTACTAAATCATGAACCTTAATCCAAAGAATCCTAAATCCTAAGTTGTGAACCCTAAATACTAATGCTCCTAGCGTTCTAACCCTAAATCATAATCCCTAAACCCAAAACTCTAAATCCTAAGCCTTAAACCTTAATCTCTAATACTAATCGTTAAATCCTAAACGATGGACCACAAACCCTACAATTTTAAAAATCTGAACATTGAACCCTAAAGCACAAATCCTAAACCATGAATCTTAAATCCTAAAACCTAAGAGCCCTAAATCCAAACCCCAAAACAAAGAATCCTAGAATCCTATATCCTAAGTCCTAAACCCTAAACATTGAATCCTAAATTATAAACCCCAAATCCTACAACACTAGAACTCCAAACCTTAGAATCCTAGATTCTAAATTCTAAATAATAATAACTTTAAACCGTGAACCTTGATCCATAAACCATAAACCCTATAATCCTACAATCCTAGAACTCTTAAGTCAAAACTTCAAATCCTAAACACTAAAACCTAAACCCTTAACCCTTAACATTGAAACCTAAACACTAAATCCTAGAATCCAAAACGTAGAACCCAACAATGCTAAAACATAAACCCTAAATTCTAAACCTTATATATAAAATCCTAAATCCTAAAACTCTAAACCCTAAACACAAAATCCTGAACCTTGAACTTTGAATCCTAAACCCAAAACTATATGAATCCTAAACCTTGAAAAGTAAATCCTAATAAGTACTAAACAATGAACCATGAATCCTCAACCTAAATCCTTAAACACTAAACCTTGAATAGTAAACCTTAAGCCTTAAATGTTAAGCCCTAAATCCTTGAACCACTAAACCCTAAACTTGAAATCCCAAACCCTGAACCTTGAACCCTAAGTCTTAAAGCCTAAAATCCTGAAAAAACATAAACCATGAACCTTGATTCTTCAACCTTGAATTCTAAATCCTAAATAGTAAGAACTGAAAGCCTTGAACCTTGGACCCTAAACCCTAAAAATACTATATCCTAAATCCTAACAAATCCTAAAACATGCTCAATCATAAACCCAAAACCCTTACCCCTAACCCCTAAATCTTCAGCCATGAACCCTAAAACATGAAACAAAGATATTCAATCATGAACCATGCATCATAAGAATCCTAAAACCTAAACCCTAAAACCATTAATCGTAAACACTAAGCCCTAACAAAAAAGTTAGAATCTTGAACCCTGAATCCTGGGAACCACAAACCCTAGATCCTAAATCATACATCCTAGACCTTAGATCCTAAAACACTAAACCCTAAATCCTAAGAATCCTTGAATGCTAAACATTGAGCCCTAATCCCAAAATCAAAAATCCTAAACCCTAAACTCTAACCCTATACCATCAATCTTAGAACCCTTGATCTCTAAAAACAATAGCCTAATACCTAATCACACAACCCTAAACCCTGAATCCTAAACCTTGAATGCTAGATCCTAAACCTTGAAGCTTGAATCTTAAAATGCTAAATCCTAAAAAATACTAAACCATAAAACCTAAGTCTTGAACCCTAAATCCTAAACACTACCTTGAATCCTAAACACCCTTACAATAAACCCTAAACCCCAAACCCTACTAACAATCATAAATTATAAACCCTGAACACTGAACCCTAAACCTAAATCATGAATCTTGAACCCTAAAACCTAGAATACTCAAACCTAAAACTTAGAATCCTAGAACCCTAAGCCCTAAATCATAAATACTAAGAACCATCTAAATCTTGGATGTAAACCCTAGAATCATGAACCCTAAACACTAGAGAATCCTAATCCCTAAATCCTAAACATCATATCCTTAAACCCTAAACTATTGAACCCTGAAACCTTAGCCATGAACACTAAAACCCGAACCCCTAATACTAAGTCCTAAACCTTTATCCTTGAACCCTTCAATCCTAATCCCTAAAATCCTAAACCCTAACACCTGAATCCTAATGCTAAATCCTTAATCCTATACCCTAAACACTCAACACTAAGAGCAATAATCAATAAATCATAAGAACCCTAAATTCTAAACCCAGAATCCTAAACACTAAATCTTGAAAAATGAACCCTAACACATAAACTGTAAAACCCAAAACCCTTAACTTCAAATCCTTAACATTGAATCCTGAATCCTAAACCCTGAACCCTAAATCCTAAGAATGGAGAATTCTAAAACCTCAATCCAAAACATTTAATCCAAAACCCAAAACTCAAAACCTAGAATCTAAAACCTAGAACACAGAACCTAGAATGTAGAATCTTGAACCTAAACCATAAACCTTAAATATGAACATGAAAATGAACCCAAGCCTATGAGCCCCAAAACCTAGAACCATGAATGTAGAATCTAGAATCCAAAACCCTTGAACCTTGAACCCTAAATCCTAAACCATAAAACCTAAGAACCCTATACCCTAAACACTAAACCTAGAATCCTAAAAGCAATGGCTCTTTAACTAAAATATCTGAATCCTAAATCCTAAAATCCTAAATCCTAAACAAATAGACCCTGAAGCCCTAATCAAATAAACTCAAAAAGCCTAAACCCTAAACCATGAATCCTAAACATTAAACTCTAAACCATATATCCTAAATCCTTAGAACCCTAAATCATGCACCCTAATCCTTGAACATTTAACCCAAAAATTCTAAACCCAAGAATCCTGAACCCTAAACATTAAACCTTAAACACAAAATCCTAAACCCTAAATCTTAAACCACAAATCCTAAAACCTTGAACCATGAACATGCAATCCTAAACATTGAATCATGAATCATGGCCAATAACAAGGACTTCCTCAACATCATATAATATGTGAAACTCTTCTTAAAGTAGAAGAACACCTCCTTGAGACTACATGACCTAGTAATGACCTCCTCCACTTACTATGAAGCCTTAGTAAGAATGTTGACTTCAATTCATGTTCATAAAAACATTGCTATGAATAAAAAAAATCATTCATGTAGTGATGGTACCACCTTCACCCAAGAAATAAATGAATTTAATGATCCTAATTTTTCATCATAGCAAGGTAAAGACCAACTTCCAATATGGAAATATAATGATGACCCATCTCTTTATAACCATAAGAGTTGGGCAATCTAAAATTACATAGTATACATGTTGATGATGGAGTAGCAACCAATATTATACCTTTTACCATTGCCAAGTATCTAGGCTTAGTAGAACATATCCAAAGCACTCCTACCTATGCTCTTAAATCCTTTAACAAATCATGGGTAGTAGTAAAGGATTCTATCTCTTTACACTTCATAGTGGAGGAATAATTCCACACATCTGCCAACTTCTTGGTGGTGGAAGAGACATCAGGATTTAATCTAATCCTAGGGAAGCCTTGGTTATCATAATTACAAGAAATCTCCTCTCTCATCCATCAAGAAATTAATCTACCTTAAAAAGAAGCTGAAATAATAATACATGGTAATCATGTGGTTCCTTTATCAATCAATAACATTGATGTGGCATAAGGGTCCAGAGTGGAGTTTTAAGAAGGAACTCCTACTATCAAGAGTGAAGTTGAGAGGTCAAATGGAGTTGAACGAGTTATGAATGAAAATAACTAAGCCATGAATGAAACATGGGAAGACCTCCCATTTAACATTATCAGTGACGAAAATAGGGACTCTAGGATTATGTAACAAAGGCCATATACTTTTGCTAATCTTTTGAAGTTTAGGAAATAGTTTCATGATTAAGTATATCTTCTACTCACTAAACCCTATGTTAAAATCATGTGGTCTTTTTCTTTTTATTTCATATCCTAGTTTTAACCTTTTGTTTATATCTACCATTTTGTTTCATCATGCTTTATCTTCATTTAGCCTTATTATAACTTGTTATCCATGCTTGTACACATTTGCATAAGATTTATAATTTATGCACTTTCATAATTTGTCTTTTTAGCTTTCATTAAAGAAATAAGAAAATACCTTTAAAATTTAAAATCTAAAAATCTTTAAAAAAAAATAATATCATAAAAAATACACTATGGTCTACCAAGGCCTTAAACCAATAATTTAATCATAGCCCTTTTCCTATCACATTATGGCCTATTAAAGTGTATTTTACACTTTTACAACTTGATTACCTTATGTTTACATTTAATTATAAGTTTTTCCTTATGGTCTTATAGCTTAGACATGTATCCTATGTTATCTAAATAAAACATAAAATACATACAAATTAAATATAATTAAAAAGTATATGTTTTTATAGCCAAAATAAAAATTAAAAATTTTATAACCAAAATAGCCACGCCAATAGCCATAATCACACTATGTAATAAAAATTCCAAAAATAAATAGTGTCCTATAGCCTTAGTTGCACTGTGCAACAATGAAAAATAATAAAATTTCTCATAGTTCCAAATGGCTATGAATAGTCAATAAAAATTAATAAAACCATCACTATAACTAAAATAAAAAAATGTGGTAAGATTGGTATTTCTAAGGCAAAACTAGATGAGGAAGAGGAACATAATCACCAACATGATCACTAGGGCTGTTACCATCACTTGAAGGCTACACATAACAAAAATATAAAACAAAAAAAATTAATTAGTAGTTTTCATAGGAAAAATATAAAAATAAAAAATATATGAACTAAACTAAAAAATTTTAAATTGAAAACTCTAAAAAAAATCTTTGGATATTTTGAAGTAAGGTCTTTTAAGCAAAAACTTACAAAACCAAGCTCCAACTTGTGAAGAATCTACTCAAGTTGGTCCAATCTATTTATCTAAGGTCTACACATGTTAAGATGTTCCTCCCTTTAACATTTGTTCACTCACAAGGCTCTCAGGAAAGAGAGCTAGTAGTAGCCTCTTTGGAAGTAGTAGTGATCTAAAAAGAATGGGAATCAAACATTACCAGAGAGCCTTTGAGTCACTTGAAATCATCCTCTACATTTATTTCCTACACAAACATTTCAAGCTTTTGACTCTTCATGACCTCCTCCTATAGCCAATTGAGGTAGCTTTCTTTTTCTTTCTTCTATTGCTAATTATGGTCCTTTTGTTTCTTACTCAAATTAATAACCCAAGCATAGTAATCCCTCCAGTCTCTAATCTTATGCATTAATAAGTGCATTTGAATGTCCTTTTCACTATTACTCTTGGCTAAAGTAACCTTGCCATGGATGTCCCTCCAATAACCTAACCACTCAATCTTCTTAGTATGCAAGGAGTCTCTATTAGGTACATAAGCCTCTATAAACTCCTTGTTATCTCTAAGGTCCTTGATTTCATGCATCTATCACTTGTTTCCTTTCTCTAAAGCCACAACCCTTTCCCATAGGAAGTCATTGGCCTATTGCCACTCCCAAGAAGTCCTAGCACATAAAAGGGCACACTCAATGGCCCGCTCGTACAAATTTTATGGAACATTTTCTATATTAGGCAATAGTGTAGGAAACTCATCAAGTTCAATGTCATGCTTAGGATCCCATCTAACCTTATACATTTCAATAATCACAATAAAATATATAGATATACATACACATAAAAACAATAAGAAGAAAAACAAGGAAGAACACTTTAAACTACTAAAACCATGTAGGCACAAAGCATAAAATTCATAAGAATACAAAAAAAAATATAAAATACCTAAATGGTAAATAATTAAGGAAAAATATGCTAACTATTCTTACGAAAATTGGGAGCTATATGTTCGAACCAATTAACCATATCTTCTATCATGCCTTACATGAAAAATGTCTTATGTGGAACCTTAGCCCAAGTCTTCAAATGAAATGTAGAGGAGGATGCCTCTAGAAGAGTTTTAAGCACTACAACAAATATAAACACCAGCATAATTGAAAATAAATTAAAATAAGTTTTTGACATAAAACTATAAAACAAAATGCATAAACTAACATAAATAAGTATCTATAAGACCATGTGGAATTTCAATAGGAGGTTCACCATCAAATGGCAACTATGCCAACACATCATCTAGGCCATCCAATGCTTCATTGCATGTGCTTCCTTCTTCCTCCTCCAATGTTAGTGCTTTATCTTCTTGGCATTTTTTCTCTTGCTCTGCTACTTCCTAGGTTGCCAATTCTTGTTGCTTCCCTACAAGAATTGCAAAGACAAAACATAGGATAAGTTACCAAATTTTGTGTAAAAATATAACATAAACATATAACAGCAAAAAAATATGCAAAATGACATAAGAAACAAAAAAAAATCACATAAAACATACTTGAAAAAATATGATGTGCCTTGCCAAACCTAAGGAATATCTTCTTCCTTGATGGTTGTTCAACAATAAGAATTATTTACTTGACTTGTGGCCTTTTCAACTTTGCCATAGTTCACTATTAGCTTCCGCATGTACCTCTTTAGTTCTCTTGGCACTCCCATGGGAAATATGGGGTTTATTTTCCATGCTGTAAGGGGAAGAACAAACTAAACCACTAATTTTTTTAGTGGTAAGCAATAGCAATTCTTCAACATCTTCAACTAGTGGATCTTGGACTTGCATAACTAGAATAATATGTTTGACCTAAGGCCTAGAAAATTGGGAGGGATCATAACTCATCCACTTTTCATCCTTCTAACTACATAGAATTCCACAAACCTTCTTAGATACGAAGAAAAAATTGCAAAGAATTTGTGGCATATCGTATCAAGGTTATTGTAGAATTTTTAAATCTCTTTCCATAGCCCAGAGACCAAGAACATAGCCTAGTTAAACATGGTGCCCTTAGTGAAAATCTTCTTCATGGTCCAAGCCTACCAAATACTAATGATCTTCTTCTAAGATAGTAATAAGAAAAATGCACTATAGAAAAATATAGGATATCTCTCATTGGCCTCTATGACCTCATACTAATTAAAGGTCAACCCTCCAATAGTACAAGAATTTAGCCACTCCTTAACCTCCTCTCTATGGCTCACTTATTTCCCTGCTTTTATGAAAATTTTGATGCCTTCATAAGGTACACTAAAGATGTCACTAAATGTGGATTCATTGACACTTAGGCTAGCATGCATACCATGAACATGAGAAATGAAATTTTTGACTCCTTTGATAAAGGAATCAATTACATTCACCATCTTTGTAGTAGGCATTGACAAGCTAGGAAGCATCAACAAATCAAGCAAACCTACATCCATGACCTTGTGTTGAATCTCCCTGGATACCTTACTTGCCAACCACTCCTCCACTAAGTCTACTTCACCCTACTTGAGAATAAGCTCCTCCTCCTCACTTCCTAAGATTATCACAATAATTGTAGATCTAGGCATAGTACCTAAAATCCAATGTGAATAGCCCATTATCCTTTCGCATAGGTAGACCATACAAAATCAAAATAATAAACATAATAAATTAAAATTATATTTTTAACCATGCAGTTGAAACCAATCAACTAATTAAGCCAAAGTAACCACAAAGTAAGAAAACTAGAACACATTGACATTACATGAATAAAATTGTAGGAAAAAACAACATACTTGGATTAGGCAACATGCATGCCCTAGAAATCACAGGTGCATGTATATCTAGGTCTTGAAGATCCCACCAAGTATGAGTATTTCTAATGGAAAAAAACTTGTAATACACTTGAGAAAACCATGAAGCATATCTATTAAATTCATCCTTTAGTTGCTACAACACCACAAGTCTCATGGCTAGGCCCTGTGCATCCAAGGCTATGTGTTCCATGAATAATATTTGGTCACTTCTGAATAATTCTTCATCATGTACCCTATCCCAGGAACATGTGAACATACAAAATCATTAGAGCTAATAGCCTTATGAAAATAGGAACAAAATGAAAATTAAGATGGAACCCACTCTTGCAAAAGGTAGAAGGTACCAAGAGGATTTTGAAACAAACTATTGATCTGATGGTTTATCATTAAGGTGTTGTTGACATTATACTAAGCAAACTTAGGCATGTCCCAAATCTAAGATAACTTGCATGTCTCCAATGTGTATGAATCATTTTTTCAATCATCTTCTACTTGAGTGATAAGATCATCCACCATGAACTTGGTGTATAGCTAGTAGATCTTGGTAGAAGTGTCTCTACTATAATAGCTACAATTTCAATGATCTAGTGTAACCACATAATCACACTGAAGTTCTCAAGCAAGTATGCTAAGAACTCTTTGGCTCCAAGCCTAAACCATAAAGCGCCACAATCAAGAACCATGTTGGGAGAAAAAAATTTTCATGTGGGAATACCTATGTAGCACAAGATCCTAACTAGTTCTATTACTATCAAGATAGGCTTCAAAAGGTCCTACATAATCAACAATACAACTGTTAAAATACAAGATAATAGTGAACAAAATTTAACAACACTAAAAATAATAATAAGTGTAATGTTAATGTTTCCACACAAAATTATATAAATATACATTAAACAACCCAAAAACATTAACTTTAACCATAACAAAGACCAAAGCTAACCCATTTTACATTTTTAGAGAACCAAGTATTAAACAAGTAGCCTAAGAATTTACAATTAATGAAGGTAGTTCCATAGTTAATAAAAATGCATAAAAATAACAAAAATTTTATTACAAACCCTAAAAAATGGAAATAATCCTATAAAAAATTAAAACCTATTCTAAAAATGCTTCAAAAACTATAATTGAATTAATATTTCAACTCAAATTGATTGAAATTTTTGCTAGAAAGAATAATTTATAATGAGATAGCTATAGTAAAAACTCTAGGAAAATTAGAGAAAAATTACAAAAAATTTAAAATACCATTCAAGACTCTTATAGACTGTGTAAATGATCCCCCAAGTCCTTGGACATAGTCCAAAACACACAAAAAGTGATCAACACTACCAACGTAGGCTAGGGGGCCGCAAGTTCAAGAACTAAAACTACAAATGTATAGGGCAATTCACATGGATAGAAAAATTCATGAAAAAATTCTAAAAGATATTTTATAACTCTAAACACTGCAAAATAGCACAAATCAACTTAAACTATATACCAACTATTGCAATCGTAAGCATAAAAAATTTTAGATTATGACCCTAAATTACTTGGATTTTTTCTTAAAAAGCCTAGTTTGTAGTGAAACAACTATAGTAAAAACTTTGAGAAAATTGCAGAAAAAATTTTAAAATTTCCAAATATTTTGTATAGACCTTCTACACTATCCCAACAAATTCCTAGGATGTTGGGACATTGTTACAAAAATTTCTTAGGCAAGGCAATGCTATTGATTTTTGGAGGAAAAAACATGGACAAATAGAAAAAATGTTGTGCATTGGTCTTTGGGAAAAATTACAAAAATTTAACCAAAGCTCAAAAAATAGTGATTACACCTCTAGTATGATCAATAAATGTAGTACAATAGTTCCATGGACTCAAAAAATTTCAAATCATGCACCATAAACTTATTAAAAAATCACAAGGTGGTCATTTTTCAATAAAATTATGGCATAAAATGCATAGATTAAAAATTTAAAGTTTCATAGAAAAGAGGCATAGATGCAAAATTACAATGTGAATGCAACCATATAATGTAAATCCAAGATTCGACACAAGAGAAACAAAAAATTCCACACAAGCAAGCCTAAGCTATTGAAGACACTTTTACATTGCAACAAAATCAATAAAATATAGTGCTCGAGTTCTGTGCGAGTTCTGCACGAGTTCTGCGCAGATGCAGATCGAGAAGGTATAGAAAGCCGAAGACAGAAGCTACACGTGGATGGGATGCAGAACACGATCGGAGCGCGGATCAGGGCACGAAATAGGAGGTGGAGGCTGAGGAGGATGCACACTATGCACAGAGGGTGGGAGGTGGGAGGCTATGTCCTACACATGCTGTGCAGAGGGCGGGAGGTCAGAGGGCGGTGTCCTGCACGCACTGCGAAGAGGACAAGAGGTGGAAGGACTGTGTCCTGCACATGCTGCGTAGAGGGCAGGAGGTGGGAGGGCTGTGTCCTCATGATGAAGTTAGTGCTCAGAGGCTGATGCTTAGAGGCTGATCCCAAAAAATTACAGGGAGCCAGATCCGTATCCGCGGAGCCTCTGGAACATTCCTCTGGATTCTAGCATTCTCTGGAGTGCCTATTCCTACAAGAACTACACGTGTTTGATGAACAGAAAGTACCAGAAAGCATTTGATGACTAAAAGGACTGTTTTGATTTGCAGGGCAGGGAGAGCACAAGATGGACGCATTCTCTGTCTGCCATGGATCTCTCCATTGATGAAGTTCTAGCTCTGAAGAAAACTAAGGATGGAGCTTCAACAATCAGAATTGGTCTGGATATTGGGGGAGGCACTGGCACAGTTTTTGCTAAGAATTGTTTGGTTCGTCGATCTTTCAGAGCCAGTAGATCTATCAGAGCCGCGGCCTACCCTTTTCACAGTTTTTGCTAAGCATTGTTTGGTTCGTCGATCCAACAAGCTTTGAAGGAATTCATCAAAGGTGGAGGAAACTTCATGCGCCAAATGGTAAAAGCGTGTCTGCTGTTGCGTTGAATGGCAAAAGCGCATGAACGTTGGACTTTTCAGTGGGTAAGATCTGATATGTTTTGTAGCAAAGATTCTGGAGCGCGTGGGGTTTTTTTGCGGTCAAAAATTTCGGGTACCAAACTTCTGAAAAGAGGGTTGCTTCAATCGCACAAACCTCAGGAAATGATAAATGATGTTTCTCTCATCGCTTCTCTTTTTGGTTGTGTTTTTATTTTTTGGATTCATCAAAGAGTGATTTGTAAAGCTCAAGATTCTTCTTTGTGTTCTAGAATTCCCTTTTGTGGATTCATTTGCCGATTTTTCAGCCATGGCGGATCATGAAGATGAGGATCTGCAAATGGCTCTACAAATGAGCCTGCAACCGGCACCAGAGCCCAAGCGCAGCAAGCCAAGGGCATGGGTTCCTTGCAAGCCTTCACAATATCATTCTCTTCCAATCCCAGCACCAGCGAAACCAATCGCATCCACTGCATGCATGGTTTCACAGTATTTCTACAGCACGTTTTGCCACTCGGTGGCTGATTCGGCCATTTTGAGCAGTCGCGCCTCTGCGCTGGCATGGTGTCAAAGAGGTAGAACTCGCGGACGGTGTTGTGGAGCAGGTCTGTCATGCTGCCGCAAGCATGGAATCTGTGGCGGAATTGTGGAGGCATGGCCAGGAAAGCGCGTGAAATTTGATGCATCTGAGCAATGAGCTCTGTGTATTGATAGATTTCAAACATTAAATAATATATATGGTGTTTTTCATTATCAATATTATTTTTATATTATTTCCTTTTTCACTTATTTAATTTTATCTTAAAAATTCATTTTATTTACATTTTTATTTTAGAATAAAAATAACAATTAGTGCATATGCTAACTTATTAAGGTTGAATGATAATTTACCCCATTATCTTCTCCTATATACTTTGACTTTGCTGCAGCAAGTGATATATATCAGAGCATATCCTTTAATACATATGTTTCAAGGTATCACATATTTGATTAAACTTCACCAAGTGAATTGCATTGTAATTGCCTAGAGTTTCCTTCTATACGAAACTGGACTGCCATTCTAGGGTACAAACAAAAATGAAGGGACATTAATCAGCAAACCTCTTAGATAATGATATAAATGTTAGATGAAAATGAAGGGACATTAATCAGCAAACCTCTTAGATAATGATATAAATGTTAGATGAAGCTCGGGAAGTGGTTAATAAAAGAAATTGTACTTTCCTAGGTGTTTTAAAAAAATTCCAATAGTGGATAGCAACAATCTTTAATTTTGGCGCTTTAGCCTCATTCCTTTCGTTCCGTGTTATGGATTCCAGCTACTATTGCAGGGGCGGTGAAAGTATCTACAATTCTGCATCTTCTGCCCCACGCGGCCATTACCAGGCTCTATATAATATCAGCAGTCCAATATAATATCAGCAGTTCGCTCTGATCAGCAGCAGTCCTATCATTGTTTTGGTTTTGGTCTGGGATTATCCATCTAGATGTGGGTTGGCCTTTTTCTTCATAGATTCAACAAGCAAAGCAAATATGAAGGTGAGCAAACTACATTTGAATGTGATTGTCAAGGCCAAGAAATGCAGACAGCGAGAGCGAGGAGTTCCCAAAGGACATTTGCCTGTTTATGTACAAGCCCAAGGGCAAGATCAAGTGTAGAGGTATGTGGTGAAAATCAAGTATCTTCAGCACCCACTTTTCTGCGAGCTGCTGCAGCAAAGCGCTGACGAATTTGGGTACTCAAACAATGGAGGCATCAGATTGGCCTGCAACTCCGCCTGTTTCAAGAATCTCCTGCAACCTCTTTCGTCCTGCAGTACCTCATCCTCCTCATCGTCATCCTTATCATTGGTGATTCTGTCCTTCTAAACCTCTAATTTCTAATAGTTGTATTATCTTCTTTCAATCTCTCCACCGTCAATATATTGTACTCAAATGCTTTTCCGGTTGTCACGGACTCCTCCAGCTTTATCACGAGGAATAACCAGCAGATTTCTCTTACATTTTAGTTCATTCTGGGAATGTGTAAATTCTAGTATTTGCCTAGAGCAGGTCTGAGATGCCTCGATAGGAGGAGACGTAGAAATGCCTCGAAGATACGAAGAAATATCTTTAAATCCAACCTTTTCTATAAATCCAATAGGAAAAATCCAAATAAATTAATGTAAAAATTAGATTAAAATTGTTAAAATTAGCAAAATAGAGCTATTATATCCACTTATGTTGGTAGCTGCATTTTCCATTTTTTTTAAATCAAAGAGCTCAGTTAGAGTAGAAAATCAAATATAGATATTTTAATTTTTGGTTGGCATCAGAATTAGCAATAAACAATATATTAAACTTGAAAAATCAATAAAAATCAATGATTAAAAGATCGGAGAAATTCTAGACTTGGCTTTAGAAATGGCTGGACAAAACTCTCTTGAAGACTCATATGNGGCAAAATAGATATAATTTTAGCTTGGTGCCTAATTATATTAAGGTTGTTTCCTTTATTTGTTTGTTGTTTTTTCTAATTGTATATTTGTAATCTTCTTTGATTTATGTAATGCCTTCTGAGTGAGGAGTATCTTACATTTGTACCTTATTTTTCTCACTCTCGGCGGAATTTATGTTCTCACTCTCAACAAATTCGGCCGAGGGTGAGAGCATACACTAATTCATGAAAAAAAAAATTTCAGAAAACCCATCTTTAGAAAAAATAAGGTACATAACTCTTGTTCTTCGTCCAAAAGGCATGAAAATTGGGGTTTTAAATCTTGTTCTTCGTGCAGAAGTCATGAAATTTTTCACTCAAAGAACTTTTTACCTGTAAACTAATAAGATTCTATCGGCCAATTTATAGATATATATTATAAATATATAACTAAGCTAGTCTAGTCCTACTTTAAGAAAATTTTCTTTTGTGATATTTTTTAATGAAAAAGAGTAGAATAATCAAGGTTTACACTGCAAATAGTAACATTCTAAGCTTCTATTGTAAGCTTTAGGGTTTTCCATAGACATGCATTCATAAAGTAACAAAGCAATAATGAGTAGAAAATCTAATTAAGAAAGTGAAAGTAGAAGAGTGATGGCCAATAAAGTAATGGATAACTAGTAAACTAAGAAAGGTTACAAGTGTAACATTTTATCATTATTTACACAAATTTGTATACACTTATAATGTAATCCACTAATTCTTGTTTATTTGCTCAAAATCTAGAAAGCAATGATAGAGTCCTATATCTCTCAAATCTACATGAATCAAGCTTGGCAATAGTGGAGATTTATTATTATTTTGTCAGATTTCTATCTATAGTTATTTTTAAAATTTCTTTAAAAATTTGTATTTGGATGTATATTAATTTCTTTTTAATTTTGCATTTCTTTTTATTATCCTGTGATTTTGATTAATTTTGTTTCTAAATTTGACATTACTTTTAGATCTTGAGAAGCACAAATTATTTCTATATTCAAGATTTTTTAGTACAAGTAAAGTGATGGTAAAGTTTATTTAGATATAGAATGTTTCAGTATCCTTATTATTCTCAATTATTTAGGTTTTGATCTAGCCTTATGTTAAGGTTGTAGTATTATTCATCATCTCCCCACTAGCACAATGTCATTTACCATGTACTTTTTAAAAATTTGTGAGTCATATTTGTTATTTATCAACATTTATTGGAATATCATGTTTCTAGTTTTCATTCCACTATTCATTTTTGTTTTAGTTTTAATTTTAGTTTCATCACTCACTTTCTATTTGTTTTATTCTATTACATTACTTGATTTTTTATTTCTTTTAAACTTTGTATTTGTGCATATTTTTTGTTTGATTTTATATTTCTTTCTACTCTCTTATGATTTTGTATAATTTTGTTTCTAAATTTGAGATTACTTTTAGATAAGAAGTACAACTTGTTTCCAATTTAAGATCTTTTAGTGTAAGTAAAGTGATGGTATTTAGTTGCAAAATGTTTTAGTTTCTTTATTATTTTCTATATCATTTTCAATCCTTTGATTTTGAATTAATTAGATTTTAATCAAACTTTGTGTTTGGGTTGTATTGTTAATGAAACTTAAACTAAAGTTAAAGATTTTATGAAATCATAGGCCAAAAAAAATCTATTGGATAGATAGTACATTCATTTCATGGAAAATAAAAATAGATTCAACAAAGTAGCTAACCACCACACGAGGTAACAAAAATAAGTCATTCAAACTTTTTTTGGTAATTTTGGTTGAGAGGCCAACTACTAGTCATAGATTGGTAACACTAAATAATATTTTTTCCATAGCACTCTAGGGAGAGCTTATTAGTAACACTAAATAATATTCTATCCATAACACTAGAGGGCTAGCATAATGGTTTTGACCATTGAATCAACTTGCATGTAAATTTTGAATTTTGAATTATGAGGTGGTAATTTTGAATTTCTTTTGATCAACTTGCATGTAAATTATGAGCAAAGTAGCAACCAATGCATAATCCACTCCCAAGTAGATGCTCACCTCAAATACCCCATGAGTCTATTGTACACTTTTTGACACTTTCTTAGCCTTCATCTACATAATAAAAACTCCTCAATAACCAAGTAAATTATTGGAATCTAAATGTATTTTAAAATTACAAAATTATAGTGATCATAATATCTTATATTGATACTTTATAATTCACCATGGCTCATCCAAATCCAATCATAACTTTGAGCTTATAGATTTAAATTCCTACAATTATGCTAACACCTCATTAACCATGAATTATTTTGCTATCTAAGGTGAGATATGCTAGTGTAGGTTGCAAAGAATCATAATATCAAAAGGAAAGTGATTTTTACCTTAGGTGCAACATTCAAGGACCATAAAAGAATAAAAATCTTGAGTTTCAATAACCAATAAATTCTCCAAAAGATCTTTTTTGGTCAACCAATAAAAGGATGTAAACCCTAAAAAAGTCCAAGCTATGGTATGTAAATTCAATGCTTTTCTTTTCCCTAGTGTTGTAAAAAAGAAAATAGAAGACTTGAAAGAAATAAGAATATGTATAGCTCTAGAATTCTAGTTCCTTATAATTTTGTAATGATCAATTGCTAAAACAAGCTTGCAATTTATTTTAAAATAAAAATAAAAATCAAGATGCCTTCATAATTGCAAAGAAGAAGCAAGGTTAAAGACCATAGGATTTCACATGCAGATTTAAAGCTCTGAAATTAAAAACCCATCAAAACAAAACTTGATAGAATAAGTGTATGGGGATAAAGTGATTACATTTGGATAAAAATTTTTTTTTTTGAAACATCCAAATGTACAACTATAATGCAAAGCAGTAGAGTGACAAGCACATTTAAAGCTCCCAATTTTATTTCCATCAAATCTTGAGGAACAAGATTTTGCTCTGTAATTAAAACCAAGCCCATAATATGCACATGGAATTGCTTTCCCTTTGCTTTCCCTTTGCCTGCTTTATTTATTCCAATGTAAACACATATACTTTAATATGATACGGTCTTTTAAGTTTTATCCACAAAAATAGTAAAACAATTTCAAAATAAGCACCATACTTTTAGAATAATTTAATAAGGTATAGTTGTTAGCTATATACCCTATTTGCAACTACCTTAAAAAACTATAAGTTATTAAACTATAACTTAATTTTTAGTTATTATTTTAATAGTGCAGTATTAAACTATACCATATTAAACCATATATCACACTTAAGTTTTATCAAAATACTATTTTTAGTTTTTGGGATTCAGTATCACCACACAAAATATTTAGTTTTTAGGTTTTGGTATGAACTAAATAATTTTTAAATATAAATATCTCCATAAACCAATACTTTGGGTTTCAAATGTTTTTGGGTTTAGGGTTCAAAAAAAAAAAAAAACAAAAGTTTTGGATTCTACACAAAAAATATTTTTTTTTTATGTTTGGGTATCATAGAAATAATTTTTAAATTTAAGAAAACTTAGAATAAAATACTTTATAGTCTCCATATATATACCACTCTTGCATTTATGGAAAATCATAACAAGCTTTCTTCTATTCCAATTGCTAATCAACAAAGTATTTAGAAATCAGATTGTTGTGAAAAAATAGAATTCACCATCCAACTACCTATTTTGGAAAGAGAAACTTTAAAAATACAAAAAATACAAAAAAATTTATTTGAAGAAGTTTGTTTCTATAAATGGATAACACACTAGCTAATAGAAAGTGCGAGTAAAATTGTGAAAGGCAATAACATTTCTGAGATAAAAAAAAAGAGGTTGGGGAAAGGGGGGATCCTTTAAAGTTCCAAAGATTAAAAGATCACTTACATCAAAGAAGGAGTAGAGAGGAAATGTGACAAAAACAATTATATAGATGACGATTTTTTTATTTATAAATAAATTTTATTATACTTATGAGATAAAAAAAACTAACTATATTAGGTTATTCTATAGAATATTCTTTTACAAATAGTACATCTCCAACAAATAGTAATAAGTAGTACATCTCCAACAAATAAAATAGATTCAACTAATGAAAATGGAGAAAATATGGAAGAACCTCCTTAGAAATCACTAACTATTTCAAAATAGAGATGGGGATGAGGACGAGGGTGTGGACATGGATGTTCTGATAAAATAAGTAGTACATATTCAATAAATATGGAAGAACTAGTTAATGATCATGAGTAAAATATGGAAGAATGTACTCAACAACAATTAAACATTTCATAATAGAGACATGGATGAGGACAAGGACATGGACACAAATGAGGAAAATGACAAGAACATAGACATGAACAAGAAAATCAATTAGCAATCATTCTAAATGATAAAAATATGCACACACCTCCATTGTAATAAGAAATTCTTTCACATAGGGGATGTGGTCATGGTTATGGTCATGGACATGGTTAGATTTCTACATGTAATGATGACTTGATAGTAGAAGATGAATTACTTTAAGATATAGTAGAGGTTAATACTATAGAATGTGAATGTGCATGAGGTCATGAAAAACAACAACATTTTAGGCAATGAAAAAGACAAGTAGAGGTGGCAAAGATATTAGATTTAGTTGTAAGACTTGATTAGAAATAAGCTTGACCAAGATTGAAAATGAAGCATTGAAAACATGATAATTCAAATACAATGAATCAAAAAATACCTTTTAAACATATGCACAATCAGATATCTTATCCAAATCTTCATAAGTCAAATGCACAAATCATGCATGTAATTATAAGATTTTTGAGTAAGTTTGCTAATTTCAGTGTTCCTCAATTAGTGATATTTGCAGTGAAAGCTTTTTATGTATTTGTATGAAACCTGTAGAAAGGCTTGGTCCAACATGTTCAAGATGTTTATGAGAAAAAGAAATGGAAATCTTAAATCAGGACAGTAAAGAGATTAAATGTTTTTTTGGTGATAATAATATGAATCTATAACCCCAACCATTAATCTTATCTAGACTATCAAAAGTTGAGAAAATGCTTATAGCAAGAATTAGCCCTATTTTACAAGTTACACATACTATAGGAGGTCAATTACACTGTATAGGACATACCATTAGCTTTATGCAAGATTTATCTAAAATTGCAAATAGACTTCTTTTGATGATTTATGAGATTTCAATGTTAATACTAAGAAGAACTAATTAAATTGAAACTACCTATAACTTTGTCATAAATAAAAAGCATATGTATGATGTGTTCTTGTACAAGAAGCAAAATTATCCTTTCCATTAGGATATAGAAATAGATGAGTATGTTTTGAACAATGTTAGTAATATAGGAGATGTTAATGTCTTTGAAAGAATTCGTTATATTATATTATTTGAGGAGCATGTTAATTCTCAATTCATATGAAGAAAACCTTCCTATGTTTTTGTCAATTTAAGTCATGTATGTCAGAGTACATTAGTGATGAATGGCGAGGTACCCCTACACTCAATCATACGAATATGAGCGTAACATGTGTGATCCAGTCGAACTCCACAGACTAAGTGCCTACACGCCTTATGGAACAGTTAAGGTTAATTATTCATTATCTTCCCAGACTTACTTTTATTTGTCATAGTGTATGGTTAAGTATGTCTGAGGTATGTGATTTTTATGTCTTTTCGGTTTTATCTCCTATGCTAGAGAGTTGGAGGGTTGAAGAGACTAATTGACCAAATTTAACTAACTAACTAAGCCTTAATTAACCTAGTGTCAGCATCCATTCCCACTTACCATTCACACCCTGAACCAATGCAACCTTGGTTACCAAACGCTAATCGTTGCTGGGATCACCAAGTGTAATGCATGTGCTTGAAGCAGTCGTACTGAGGCACTTAACTAGGAGAGAAGGGTTGAGAGAGATTTAATGACTAATAAAGCATGTAAATGATAAATAGTAAATAAAAATAAATAAAAGTCCTATTTAGCCTATTCCACGCACTGCAAGGTTTATCCAAGAAGTTCGTGTTTATTTCCGTACACAAATATGTGTTCAAGTACAATATCTGCTTGAATAAAGATCTGTTTACTTTGGAGCTCCTACTGTGGGAACATGGAAAATATTCTATCTCTGGAGAGGTCAAACTACCAGAGTTTTGCTATGGTCTAGGCCTAGAATGGAAAACAAGGGAGAGCCGCCTCTTATTTATAAACTTGGCGGTGCACCACGATATCATGGGGGACGACGTGATATCACATACACGATATCACATGGGATGTGATATCATGGCCCATGCAATATCGCATCCCATCATACCCCCATGACTGAAAGAAAACTTGTCCTTGAGTTCCTTACAAAATATTGGGACGGTATGGGATTATTGACTCAAATGGAACTAATGGGATGACATGTGAATGGATCATCATTACAGAACAAGACAAAACTGGTGTTCATGACAATAAGAGTGAACACCTTATTAAATTTGACATCAAGCCTTATTTGGTAGCTGAGAAAGAGGGAGAGAAAGAAGTTTTTCTACTGCTAACGCCAAGATTACGCCTTTCGTTGTCCATCCATAAGTGCGTCATTTACCTTGCTCCTTGCATAGCTGCTTTAGCACCGCTCCATTCCAAGTGTTCTCTCCAGATCTAATTTGTTGTTGTATTATTACCATCTGCACACGCAACATAGTCTTTATATTAGCAAGGGTAAATGAATTTCAATGTAGTTGATACCTTGCTTCGGTGAAAGGGCCATTGGCTAGGTTGTGGTATGGTTGATTGCGGGTTTGGAGATATAATATTGATGACTACCGAAGGTGTAGGGGTTAGGAGAAAATCAAAAAAATTAGGCCCCATGCCCCCATGACTAATCACAAACCTTCAATAGCGAGAGAATGGAGAAAGAAAAAGAACAAGGAAGATGGAGAAAAAGAGACAACTAAAACATCGATGAAATGAATGTCGAGATGGAAATGAACAAAATAAAATTGATTGCAAAATTTTAAAGGAAAGAATTTAACTAGTGCACCAAATAGGATCCTCCCCAAAATAGGCTTATGCCCTTAACGCCATAACAAACCCATATTCAAAGAGTTCGTAGGCTCTAGGAATGTCATATGGAACAAGAGTTAAAGTCTTAACCACAAGAATTTACCAAAAATAAAACAATGCATCTACCAAGATATACACTAATGATACAACCGACAATGAGGTGAACAATGGAGAGAAGGATGGAGAGAAGAGAATGGAATGGAATCCCAAGAACAAGGTGGTGTACAACCCCTTGTGTGTGTCATGATTAATGTGACTTAGCAAATCCCATTCCAAGTCTAGCCTCAAACAAACCACATCCAGTGACTTAGCATCAATGCACTTGGCCAATCCATCCTCTGAAAGTAACAAGAATGCCTTGACCCAAGAGTCACCACCATTCCTACAAAACAAGGAGGAGAGAATGGGAAGCGAGAAGGGCCTTAGTTAGAGGGAACATTTTTATTTTAAGTTCCATAACCAGTGCTTGTAACCCAAATGATTATTTCATTTAAGGGGTGTGCTTTGAATTCTCACAGGGTTTTTTTTTTGTTTTATGTGTTTAGACATGATAATCACACCATGCAAAGAATTTGTTATTTTTATTGCTCAGCTTCCTGATAATTGGGTGATGTCGAAACAACAAGAAAACTCAAGAAGAAAACATCCAAGAACCCAAGAGAATGGCCAACACAAATGCATCAAATTCCCTTGAAGTCACACCCTTTTCAATCCTTGGGTCCTTCCTTAGTTTGAGAAATGCCCAGTCACTGATTCATTAAAGTTCTTATTAGAAAGTGACTGTACATTTCTAGTCGAGAGAGACTATAGAAACTTGTGGATGAATGGATGAAGTGGACTCATTGCTTGCTATATCAGAAGAAACATACTTTAGTATCAACATCATGACTTAAAGGTAAAAACCAAACATTAGCAATCAATATGAAAATAGTTCATACCATCATGAAGAACACTTATTGAGTGATGAACTTACAAGATGGATCACACACGCACACGCACACAAAAAATGAAAAAGTATAACGATGTTGTAAAACAAAAACAAAAAAAGTTAAAGAAATTTTTGAAACAAAAATGTGTAAAAAAAACTTAAAAAGAACTGAGGGCCCCAAATGATTAGCATAGGTGGCCATCTCCCCCATGACTAAATGGAAAGGAAGAGATCTGAAATAATGAACGCCTGTTTGAATTTCTTAAAAGTGTCCAACTTCTCCCGATTGAAGTTCTTAGATTAAGGGATGAAAATTGGTGACACTCATACTCCAATGTATCTATGCCTTCGTTGTTGGCATGAGTTATTCCCCTAGTTCGTTCCATGCATGTTGGTCAATTTCTCTTTTGACAAGCTATCAACCACGGGGTGTCCACTGCTTGTGTGGTTGCTACATACAGGAATCTTTGTCTCAGAGTTTCAAGGGCACACCTATTACATGGAGGAGATGCCAAGCATTCCTCCATGTCATCACCCGATGAATCACTGTATGTAATGCATGGAACTTTCTTCTTCTCAATCTTTTCATAAATATTTACCTTAGATATCTCCAAGAAAGATTGCAAATCCCTAGGCATGCATCTATTATGCTTATTCATGCCCTTCCCATTATAATTGGGAAGTCCCCTTTGTTGTTAACTTCTATCACCAGGAAATCAGCTAGGTATGACCAACCACACATAGTGGTAATGATGTCCTCTATCAATCCCAAGGGAATGGTGATGGACTGGTCTGCCAGCTCTAGTTGAATATTGCTCTTCTTGAGTTGGGGAAGGTTCCAGGCTTGATACATTTCTCGTGATATTAAGTTGACTCAGGAACCTGAGTCAAGAAGAGCCTTATGTGGTTCGTTCCCGGTGACTTGGAGGTAGATTAAGGAACTTTCAGGATCAAAGAGTTTCCTGGGAAGGTGGCCTACCTTGATCCAATTGGTAACAGTATGTGTTAACATAACCATATGCATTAAGCTCTGTTGTTGGTTTGAAGGGAGCTCTGAAGCCTTATTTGATATGACAGTGTTTAGATGTTCAACAGCTTGTGAGGGTGAGGGCTTAGTTGGATTGTTGGTTCTGAAGAAAGGTATTTTCGGCATAAAATTATTAGGACCAATTGAGAATTGAGGATTGGAAGCCCTTGTGACATTGGGTTGATGCGATTGAGTGGGAAATACCCTTGGCATTGTTGGAGTGGTTGGTGGTGGAGCTACTGGTGTGAGAGGTGCAGATGGATTTGGAGGATGGTATACATGTGGAGTGTCCCTTCCAGGAGGGGAAGTTTGATAATATTCCTAAACTGGGTAGTGATGTTGTGGAATTGCATAACCCATAGAGCCACTTGGAGAAATTGGCTGTTGCACATAGTATCCATATGGATTGGGTTTCCAATAAGGGTATTTTTGTCTCAGTAGTGGCATCCCCCATGATTGTGGGTATTTCCATTGTTGATGTTTCCCAATGGGTTGTGGTGGAGTTCCACTTGGATAATACATTAACGGTTGGTGGAATTGTCTTGGGTTACCTTGAAGATAAGGTAACCTCCGGGGTGTCTGTTGTCTATAAAGTCTTGGATTAAGTGCATACACCCCAAACTCTTGTAGATGTGAGATGATTGGACAACATCCCTTAGGATGGTCATATTGGCAGATCTTACATCAATCGTCATTGTCTGTGTCCAAATCCACAACCTCATCAAAGATAGTTATTTTTCCCTTACCCTTGTCATGTGCAGGGCCTGAATCTCTCCACTTTTTCTTATCCTTATCATAACTTCGTTCCTCCTTAGACTCCTCTACAATTTTCAGGACAGTTTCAATTTTACTGTCTAAGGAGCTCCATACTTCATCTACCTTAGCAGATACTTCCATTGTTAACTTCTGAAGCAGAAATGTTTTTCTATTCACCAACTCCTCAAGTGGTGACTCATCCTTTTCATTGTAGAATCTCACTCCCTTCTTTTAAAAGAAGGGATCATGGTTATATTCTTCTGCACTCTCTCTTTTTTGTAGCTCCCCTTCTTGTTTGGCTACTTGCTTCAACAATTAGTGAACTTCTTGGGATCTAAGTTTTGATACTCTCCCTTGGGCATAAGTCCCAAGGGTTCACCTAGTTTCATACCTTAGCCCATCTACGATGTGGTAGAGTTGATCCCGCTGTGCGTAACCATGGCCTAGGCAATGATGTAGCAAAGCATAATACCAGCCTATGGTAACATCCAAGGGTTCATGATTACCTTGCTTCCATCCTTGGATCTGTTTACACAAATTAGACACTCTAGAGTACGTTTGGTATTTATTGTTGAACAAATCTAACATTGTACTCCATCTCCTAATGGTTTCCGGCTGTAAGGACCAGTACCAACTTTCTACTTCCTTTATGAGTGTCCTGGGAAACAACTTTAGTTTCTACCACTTGTTCTCAATCTTTTGCAAGGCATAGGCATCGTGGAATGCCTGTAAATGATTTTTTGGATCAACATTATATCCTCCTTCAAATCATGGGATGTTATTCATATCTAAGCGCTTAATCCAGCTATCTTTTAGATGTCTTGTGAGTATCCTAACTACCTTTGTTATATCTAAAATACTTCAATTTTCTAGTAGGGGTTCATCATGATCATCTCTCTCATGACGTCTATGATGCCTATGTTGTTCCCTACTTTCCCTTATTTCATGCCCTTGTCCTCTCTCTTGACTCTCTCATCGAGGTCTCTCATTTTTCCTACCTCTATCCTCACCGTTATGCTCTCAATGACTACGCCTTGATGTGGAAGGATAGGGTGAATGATATGATGAAGGGGAATAAGAAGGAGAACCATCATCATGACAATTTTTCTTACCTTCTCTTCTATGGCTTCGGCCCCGATCATGATGAGGATTTGAGTGCCCGTCCTTGTCATGTGTTGTTGTTCCCTCAGTGAACAGCTAGTGTTCATAGGGATCAGAACCAGGGTTGTGTATCATGGATCATAGGTTCTGATACCCCACCTCCTCACTTTCGTTAGGAGGGAGAACATCTTTCGATAGAGAACCTGTTATAAGTGGTTCACCATCTCCAATTTTGCTTAGGATGTTCGGGACCTCTTTGCCCTTCAATAGTGTATGTTTGCTCTCCTACCTTGAGCNTTCACCATCTCCAATTTTGCTTAGGATGTTCGGGACCTCTTTGCCCTTCAATAGTGTATGTTTTCTCTCCTACCTTGAGTCCCTTAAACGTTGTGCAGCTGTGGGATGGTAATCCCTCATGTCAAAATATGCCACAATGTATTTAGCATATAATTCTGTTATGCTTATTTGTGCTAGAGCACGGAGAAGCATGTTGGGGACTGCACGACCTGGAGGTAACATTATGTTACCTTGCAAGTCTCTCCAACGGATCTGTTCATCTTGATGTAGGATAAAATTAAAATTGGGTATATACTCATCGGGATGAGTATATACCACCCTATATTGTTGAGGAACTGGTTGATTTTGGTTATGTTTTTTAGATTGCCAACTATTTCTAGTATGATCCCTAGGTGGTGTAATGCTCTTTTGAGAAGAAGAAGAAGACATTATGTCTTGTTTGGTGTGCTACTGACCATTATATAACCTTTTTGTTTAATTAACCCTAAGGTTTGTTTAAGCTCCCAATGATGTGGATAATTTCCTATGTTCTACTTAGCGCACAAACACTTAGTCCCTAGCAACGGCGCCAATGATGAGTGGCAAGGTATCCCTACACTCAACCATACAAATACGAGCATAACACACGCAATTCGGTCGAACTACACAGACTAAGTGCCTACACGCCTTATGGAACACTTAAGGTTAATTATTCATTGTCTTCCTAGACTTGTATTTATCATGGTGTATGGTTAAGTAAGTCTGAGGTGTGTGATTTTTATGTCTTTTCGGTTTTATCTCCTATGCTAGAGAGGTGGATGGTTGAAGAGACTAATTGACTAACTTTAACTAACTAACTAAGCCTTAATTAACCTAGTTTCAACATCCATTCCCACTTACCGTTCACACCCTGAACCAATGCAACCTTGGTTACCAAATGCTAATCGTTGCTAGGATCACCAAGCATAACGCACATGCTTGAAGCGGTCATACTGAGGCACTTAACTAGGAGAGAAGGGTTGAGAGAGATTTAATGACTAATAAACCATGTAATGATAAACAATAAATAAAAGTCCTATTTAGCCTATTCCATGCACTTCAAGGTTTATACAAGAAGTTCATCTTTATTTCCGTACACAAATATGTGTTTAGATACAATATCTGCTCGAATAAAATCCGTTCACTTTGCAACTCCTACTGCGGGCACATGGAAAATATTCTATCTCTAGAGAGGTCAAACTGCCAGAGTTTCGCTATGGTCTAGGCCTAGAATGAAAAAAAAGGGAGAGCTGCCTCTTATTTATAGACTTGACGACACACTGCGATATTGTGTCCCATCAATTAGGCTTTTGGATTTTCTTGGCATTTTCTTGCCTTTTTTTTATATGAAAGTAAAACATTCATTGGGCTTCATTACCAAAGCCTAATTTTGTTTTCTCATTGAATTAAGTGTGTTACATCTAGCGAGCTTTATTAGTGAAGCATGTTGAAGGAGATGTCACATGTCCATGATGCATGGATGTCAAACATAAGTTTTTGTTATTAGCATGTTAAGGTAGGTTGAAGTTTGATTATGGGGTTATGGCTCAAGAGGGATAATAGAGATGATGTTAGGTAAGCAGTATTGGCAAGATTGAATAAGCTAACCAAATCTTGTTTATTGAGCTCACATGATAACTTACTGCTGTGATAAGTCATACCTTTGTGATGACTTTGGGCTCATCCTACAAGCACAACATTAAGAGTACAAGAAAATATGTCAAGGAATACATATGATTACAAAGACTACATAAGGCCACATGAAATATAGGTTATCATTCATTATAACTAGTAGAACATGAGAAATCTACAAAAAAATATCGATAATACTAAATAAAAACATGTCAATGTTAGATGTAATCAAGGTCATATGAAGGTTTTCATATTGTTTTGTAGGGAGTTGATGATGCCCTGAGAGAACTAAGTTTCTAGTGAGGAACTCAATTTTAGGATGTTCTCCTCACTATAAAATATTAAAATGGGGAATTCAAATGGGGAATCCTCTATGATGTTTTTGTCATCAAGGTCAAGATTAGTTAGGCCATTTAAGGAATTATGGATACATGGTCAAAAGACTGTAGGTTTACGTATTCATGGTTAACTTGATTAATTAACATCATCAAAAGGGTCTACTTTGGTTCAAAGCTTAGGTGAATTACTTCCTCATCTTTCGAAATCAATCTTGCATGTCAACATAAGCACATTAATTGGGATCCACATGATAAAATTATTAAACAATGTTAAAATAATGTAAAATAGTTACAATAATAGAGAAAAATAAGGTACAACAAGGCCAAAACATAGTAAAACAAGGCTAAACAAGGCATAAATAAGATCAGTATAAGATGAAGCAAGGTAAAACTAGGAATAACAAGGTAAAATAAGGTTGCAACATAGTAAAAAATGGCTAAACAATGTTATAAAAAGGTAAAATTAAAGCCAATGAAGATAGATTAAGATGAAAGAAGGTAAAACAAGGGCCAAATGATGCAAAACAATGCAAGATGATACCAAATGACATCAAATGGGGTCAAATGATATAAAATGAGGTAGAATGAGGCTAAACAAGGTCAAATAAGATTGAAAGTAATCATATTTATTTTTTTGAGTTTTTTATAATTAAAGAAACATAAATCTAATGAAAATAACTTATAAGTTATCAAAATAACTAGAAATCTAGTGTAAATTGACTATTAAAATAAGTAAAAAGCTAGCAAAAATTTTTAAAATAATAATGGTTTATGTGTCCAAAATAATAATAAAAAAGTTAAAATCGATATTACCAATGTGTGGATACTAAACCTTAAACGTGTAAGCCTATTTGGGTTGAGTTTTTGTACTAGAAATTTTTCTATGTTTTTTGATGTTTTGTGGGATCTAGTGGATAACTTATGATCAATTTTAGCAAGGTCAATCTTTTGTGTTTGCTCCACACGCTACTCCACACACTAGCATAGTGTGTGAAGCTCATATGGTCAATGTGTGGTGAAGAACCAAAGCTTTATATGTTAGCTCACACGATGCTACAACATGTGCAACTTGGGTTCCTAACATGTGGGGATATAGGCCAATTATCTCATATGGTCAACATGTGGTGAAGAACGCAAGCTTTATATGTTGGCCCACGGTGCTACAACGTGTGGAACTTAGGTTCCTAACATTTGGGGATATTATCTCAGCAAAAACCCAAGGTATAAGACTTGTTTTCTGATTTATTTTATCGTGACTTCTGAAGGATTTTTTATGATGTAGGGCAAGTGAGGCATGAACAACGTGGCTTGGAGGTGATGCCAAGAGCAACATGGCATGGGAGCATCCAAAGCAGAGGAGGACAAGACGGCTAAGGTATGATGAAGGACATGGGGGTGTGTGAGGGCAAGGATGGTTCTTAAACCAACTTGTACGGCTTGAAGCGCAATAAGATCTTGGGGCTTTACCATTGTTGCATAGCCTGCAGAACCCATAGATCTTGTACCAAGATTTCAACTTGTTCACATTGATTTCGGTGGACTTATTCATGGGCTTCTCAGTGCTGCAGGCATTGTCCATTCAGGAGAATCCAAAGCTTTGTCCACAGAGCCTACCACCATTACTAATGAATGCCAAGGGGCTATGTGGGAGCAATGTAGAGGCTAATAGCTACAACATCGTGTAGGGCTGTGCATGTTGAAGGGACGTAGCATGTGGCGTGATGCAATAGCATCGAATGATAATTCTAGCATTTGACAACTAGGGGTCATGGTTTGGGCAACAAACAATGGTAGCAATGCACAAGGGCCGTGATGACATAATAGCTGGGCCTTGTGAGGGCCGTAATAGGGTCCACAATGAGATTTTTTCTAGAGTAGGAGGATGAGAGAAGGGTTTGCACTGCATGAGTATGAGGATTTATGTTGTTAGGTAAGTTTTAATTCTATGATTTTGGGCTCAAAGTCATCATTCAATAAGATGCATTGTGGGCTAATGTCATAGTGGATCATGCATAGGTTATAGTTGTGGTGCAGCCATGTTAGGTCGTGAGCAGCATTGATGCCGAAGGCCCAAGATAGCAACACATGTGTTGGATGGTAACGGGTGTGCTAGATAGCATTCCATGTGACTGTTGATTCCAACATCACCCATGCTAGGCTATGTTTAAATAAATTTGAATATGATGAAAATTAAAAAAATCCTAAGTTTGCTATCTTTACCAATAAGCATTTATTCTTCAACAATACCAAGTGGGGCCAACAAATGTACCTATGTAGAAACCATTGTTTCAAACAAAAGTCATTTGACAAGACTTATAGTGGACTTGCAATATGCTTGTCACAACTTGCTTTAGTTTACAATGCACCAGTGGTGAGCTACTTAGGTTGCAACTACTCATTTTGTTGAATTCAAACCTAAGACCTAAGATTCTTGCTTCAGTCTAACCATACTTTCCTTGTACAACTACAATAGTTGAGATGAGGCTAGGATAATGATGGTGATAATGCCATTTATTTGATGTCTAGAGGAAAAATGTCAACATTGCATATATTGTGATGTTGTATCTCATAGTAATAGTAGTGCAACTCTATAATTGACTAGTGATTCCCATATATATGTGAATTAGGTTTCTTCATGTTTTTACTTTAACTATAAAATTTTTTCATTTGAAATGCAAGAAATAGGAATCTAGAGTGTTCAAAGAAATAAACTAGACACTATTATTTGTTGGTTGATCTCAGATGGCCTATCCATGCCTTATAGATAGACACTTGACCTTTTTTTTGTTTGTTAGAGAACTTACCAACTCAAATGTATTATAAAAACTATGCATTATTTCCTAACTATAAAGGTTCAAATTGAAATCAAATTAAAATTTTATGTCTTGTGAATTGTGATCAAAGTCTTCAATTTAATGTATATGAATATTTGAAATATTCATGCACATTAGAAATTGTTTCTTATACAAGAGTACCAACATACATTATCCTATTCTTTTTCCTTTTTTTAATAGTAAAACAATTTTGAATGCTTAAGTCATTTTATAAATCATCATCATATTTATATAGGCTGACCATTAAAATTTATTTATACATATTGATGTCATAACATAGGATGCAATGATAGTTGTCAGTTATCCACTTGGAGGAGGGGGGAGGGGGTGGGAGGATGTGGGGGGTTTGGACTCTCAACATTAGTGGGAACTTCAACAAGTAGTAGGAGGTGGTAGGTAGATCTTGGACTCTCTCTCTCTCTCTCTCTCTCTCTCTGTCTCTCTCTCTTTCTCCAACAGTCTGGAGATGACCTCTTAGCTAACAGCAATTGAGATGGAGGTCTCTATGATGGGTGGAGGTTGAAGTGGTAGCATTAGTAAGGAGACATGATCGCATGGGATAGTTGGGCTTCCCTCTCTTCAGATNCCAATCCCTGCTTAATGCTTGCAACAAACTCTATAGTATCTATCTTAACAATAATCACCTTGGTGTAATACTACCACCAATCAATATCCATGATAATCCAAACACCATGCTTCATCTCATTTGTAATAATTTCATTAGACCTCTTCCTAATGGACTCGACTTTTTGCCCAATCTCATTTTTTTGNCAGGTGGACACATGGTGGTGACAAATTAGTAGCATCTATTGTTGCATGTTAGAGATGCATTAGCAAGAGTACTTGGTGCTCTCTCTCTCCAGCACCAGCAACGCATGATTAGAGTAAAATAGCACATTCTTGTAGCGATTGGGGGTTTGCTGCTTGGTAGTGGACACCACTGGTAGCGATAGACTAATAACAACAACATGAGACCAGGGAAAAGATTAAAATTTACATTTACTAGTTACTTACGATATTTGCATCAAGCCTTGAAATCTAAGATAATTAGTCAATTTAAATCTTCCCAATTTTTAGGTTTAATTTACTTTTTTTTGGAATGTCACATAGCCCTCTCTAGTTAAGAATATTCCTAGGTTTCTATACCCATATAGGAAGTGCCCTAGGCAATAGTGTTCTAAAATGAATTTTTCTGGGTGTTGGTGCATCCAAAATTTATGCATCAACATTGACATGCCTTGATCATGTCCATTGAGGCTATTGTTACTCATGAACAACCCTCATAAACAAAGTAGCATCCCCACTTTATGAAAAATGGTATCATTGAGGCTATCATTATTGGAAAATAGGTATAGTAGGCTAGAAAGATTGTCTAGTTATAATGCAATGCNTGCGTTGCTGGTGCTGGAGAGAGAGAGCACCAAGTACTCTTGCTAATGCATCTCTAACATGCAACAATAGATGCTACTAATTTGTCACCACCATGTGTCCACCTGTCCCATGTAGAGCATCGATCAAAGCTGCCACTACCATGCCACATGTCATTTCTAGGAGAGACTACTGCTAGTACATCTTTGCCCCACATGCTATCACCATCATNTTACACCAAGGTGATTATTGTTAAGATAGATACTATAGAGTTTGTTGCAAGCATTAAGCAGGGATTGGGAAACAGAACTACTAAGACTATTGTAGGATATATTGATAAGCTATAAGTTACAACAATGCAAGATGAGTAATGGAAGTAGTAGTCTACTATTGTTGTTACTCATAACAACAACTGAGTGTAGGCGAAAGCAAGTCATGCACAAGTAGGATGTGTAGGTGCATAACAAGAAGGTGGTTGCACACTAAGGATAATGAGGGAGTGGTATTTGGTAGTAATAGGAAAATGGTAGGGTGTAGTGATGGCAAGTATAGCAAGCTTAACAACAAGCATAGCAGTTAAAGCAGGCATGGTAGTGGGTGAAATGAGTGGGCAAGTGGCATGTGTGGTAGTTAGGCTAGTGAAGGACAATGTGGTAGGTGAGGCTCAACACATAACCATAAGGATGGAAAGATAGGGGGCACAATGCATAGGAAGGAAAAGTTGCAGTGCTGTGGGAGGTTCATGGTAGGTGGCACTACTGTAGATGATGGTGGTCATGCAAAGGGTCGTAGTTGCTATAGGCTTGTGTGGCTTATTGTAGGACTTTTATGGTCCTTTGTGTTGACCTTTTGGTATGCCAAAAACTTAGAGAAAACGAATAATATAGATTGTATGTATGATGATATGTTTGTAGGATAATGAACAAGAATTTCACATGTAGAGCCAAGAATGAGATCTACATTGAGATGTAAAAACAAAGACTAAGTGGACTAGATGAGAGCATGGATAAAATAAAGTCTACAAGTCAAATGAAGATGTTTTGAAAACTGCTAAGAAGTCCAAGAGTCAAAGAAATGCTTCATATCTCAAAGTGCTTCTAGAGAGTAGACATCTAGCAAAAATAACAGATGTCTATCCTTAAGGCTAGACATCTACAAGTAAATGTTTACACTTCCAGGTAGATGTCTCTACAACATTAAGGGTATTTGCAAATAGACTTCTAAACTTCAAGATAGACATCTATACCAATCATTTTATAGTCATTGCATAAATTCTAAAGAGTTCTTAGAAACTCCAAGGCTATAAGACAAAGTAAAAATCTTGGAAATTGAGCAAGGACTATTTATTAAAAAATTCATTGTTGGTTACTCAAGAGAATTTTTCATTATTCTTCATTATATCATCTTTTGCATGTATTGATTGTATTAAGCTTCAAGTGCAAGGAATCTGTAAATCAAGTTACACTCCTTCCTTGTTCCTTTCCTTTTTCTTTCTTTCTTGTAACCCTGTAAGTTTAATGTGCTTCTTGCGAGAAGATATTTTTGTTTAGCCTATCAGGACACTCTTGGGTTAAGTGTTTTTGTGACAACAAAACACTCTTGTGTAGAGCTCACTTTTGTAAAGGTTGTGAGATCCTCTAAACCACATTTTAAGCTTCTTGAGACTTTGTAGAATTGACTAGTTTCATGATGATAAAATACTCTAGAGCAAAGCTCAAAGCTTGTATAGGGTTTGATGCCCTTCAATAAACATTTTGAAGAAATAAAGTCTATAGGTATGCATGAATTCTACCTTTTCATTATGAATGTACCTAAGTTGAAAACCATGTAAAATTTATGTTTTTTTTGTGGATATAGCATTTAAATTGGGAAACTTATTCAACCCTCCTTCTAAGTTCTTGATCCAAAAGTGGTATTATAGCCTGGTACTCTCAAGTTTGTGCTTCACATTTCAAGAGTGAATAATGGATGGAATGCCTTATGCCAAGTCATCGATGTTCAATGGATTTGACTTTGCATATTGGAAGGCAATGATGCAAGAATTCTTTGAATCCATGGAATTCAAACTATGGGAGTTAATCCTTGAAGGCTATACACAGCTCATTGGTAATGCCACAAAAGCACTCAAGCCATGAAAAAAATGGACTTATGAGGAAAAAGATAAGTTCATGTATGCCTCAAAAGCTGAAAATTTTTTATATTGTGAATTGAATATATATGACTTTAATAGAATAGCTAGGTGTAAAACTACTAAGGAAATATAGGAAAGCTTAGAGCTAACTTATGAGGACATGTCCATAGTTAAATAATCAAAACTCTTAGTATTGCAAATAAAGTATGACAAGCTTAAAATGAAGGAAGGGGAAAAGATTAAGAAATACTTCTCTATGTCAAATGATCTTCTCATAGTAATTAGAGGGATAGGTAAGGACTTGTTAGAAAGTGATGTAATTATAAAAATGATTAGAACTTTACAACCTAATTTTAGACCTAATGTCACTACCATGGAAGAAATTAGAGACTTTTTAATGCTAAAATTTGAGAAGCTTCAAGGTGCTTTGATTGCTTATGAGATGAACCTCATAAATGAAATAGCTATAAAAGAAAAGCCCACCATATTAAAATCAAAATTAAAGGAAAAGGAGTTGATTGAACAAGAAAGAAATAATGAAGATGAAATAGTTCTTCTATCAAGAAGAGTTCAAAGAATTGTTGCAAGAAAAGGGAGAAGCTTTAATCAACTATGTCCTAATCAATCCAAAGGTAAATAGAAAGGTAAAAATTTTAAAAATGCAAATTTTGATGAATTTTCCATAGAGTATTGGGTATGCAATGTAAGAGGCCATGTGACCTTTGAATGTCCTAGTACTTGCATGTTGTAATGGAATGATAAAAATGAAGTTGATTCTAAAAGGACAATCTTCTACACTAGCTAGGACGATGGAGAACAAAGTGAGGAAGAGGCAGATGAAACTATAAGAGACTCTTATCTTATCTTCATTTCTCTCATAGAATATGAAAACAACATAATTGAAGATGTTGATCAAATAATTAAAATTGATGATGAAATGTATGATCTTTTGTGTGATGAACTATTGTTCTTTTCAAATCTTCGTATAAATCTAAAGAAGGCTTTAAAAGAAAAAGATTAAGATTTATCTCTACTTAATGAAAAATGTTTATACCTCTCATAAGAAAACTTAGACCTAAGGGTTGAGAACAAAAAAACTAACCTTGTCTTATGAGCATATGAAAAAAGAACTTGTAGATATCAAACTTGTGAATGATAGACTATTCAAATGAAAAGAATCCCTTCACATCATTCTGGGACAAGGAAGAAGTCCACATAATAAAAGTCAGTGAGGATGTTATCAATTAGAAGTAGCATATACACAAATAGAGTCCAAATAAAAGGCTACTTCAAATATTGAAGCATAAATAGGCTCTACATCCAAACAAAGGGTAACTCCAGGGTCTAATCATTGTAACCAAAATGAAAAGGTTAGATGTTACTATTTTGGTAGATTTGGGAATAAGCAATGGGATTGAAACTTAAAATACCATCACATATATTCATAGATGATGAGTGACAAAGTACCCCTACGCTCAACCATATGAATCACAAAGCATTTACATGTGATCTAGTCAAATTCCATGGACTCTATGTCTTCTAGTACACTAGCCTCTATAAAGTGAACTTTGCCCTAACAATCATTTGTTGTCTTCCCAATTACACTTGTGATGCACAAAGGTATCGTCAAGTGTAATTGAGGCATATGATTTTTATTATTTTATGTTTTATGCTCTTGGTGATTTAAAATAGAGAAATGAAGTAATTTAATAACTAATTTAACTAAGTGATTTATTAATCTCTAACTAATCCTAACATAAGCATTAGGTCCCACTTTCCATAGATGTCTTGAACCCATGTATCCACTATTGGAATTACAAAGTGCTATGCTACTAGGCAAACCAAGCAATGATGGTATTGGGATTACCAAGAGAATATGTGTTTATGCTCAAAGTGGTCATACTTATGTGTTTAATCTATTTAGCTTAATTAATTAATTAATCAACGTCTAATTTAGCTTAATTAATTACATAATTAATGAAAATAGTAAAAGTAGAAATAAATCATTAATCCATTCCAAGTGTTGCAAGGTTTGATCAAAAGGATTGTATTTATTATCTTTCACATTGGTGTGTTCAAGTACAATAGTGCTTGAATAAAGATCTATACACTTTATAACTCCTACTACGGGCACTCAGAAAAATATTCTAGCTCTCAAATGAAAAAACTATGAGAGCTCTACTACAACTATGACTTGAATCCCCCATAAACATAGCTAGTGAGCACATATTTATAGACTTTATTGTGGAGCCATATAGATGAGGCTCCATAGATGTGGAAAATGCTACGTCAACGTGGCCTCATCAATGGGGAAACACCATGTAGATAGGACCACATCGATGGGAGCTCATCAATGAGGCCACATCAATGGGGGCTTGTCAATGTAACACTTTGACAATCCATCATACTCCCATGACTAAATGAAAACTCATTCTTGAGTTCCTTTAAAAAATTTGGAAGGTATAGGATTATTGACTAATTCTTGACATAACAAATTGACATACCAAAACTGAGTGCCTGAGTTTATAAATCAACAAAATTACAAAAATTGTGGTGTTCATGACACAAAATTGATTACCATGACATGACTACTTAAAATTGGACAAAATATCCTCTGATGGCATGAAGGTAATTGAGAAGATCAAATAGTCCCAAGTGGTGGAGCCTCCTAAGGTTCTAAAGGACCTTCGTTAGATTCTAGCACTTGTGGTGGCTAAGGTAATTATGGCTATCCTATTGTGGCTAGTACCTTTGGTGGAAGGTGAAAGGCATCCAATAATGCCTTCATCTTCTCCTCCTTACTCCAAGGATCGTTCACAGTCCACATGACATCACCAATGTGGGCTAGAATGGGGATATACCACTTGTAGGGCATTACTAGGAATAGCTCCTTAATGTTGATAAACTAGGTAATGAATTGTTTGCATTTGACATCAAACACCTTGACTATGTTTTTTAGCTTATGGTAGTTAGTTATTCTTTTGAATAGGTTCTTAACAGCAAATATTTGATTGATGTATTTGTTCTTAAGAACCTCAAGCTTAATGTTTGCCACTACAAAGGTTTTCTTGGTGTCATTATGGTGCTTGAACTCAACCACATACAACAAGTATGAGTTCTCCATATGCTTTTTTAGTTCTAATTGTGGACATATGATAGTCAACATAGCTAGGTTCACATACCAGAGATTGGTGAGCTCCATGTATTCCATCATTTCCTCTATCTGCAACTCCTTTAGGTAAATATCTACTTTATTGTACTGATCAATCCAATCAATGATGGGCTACCATAATTCACATTCATGTTGGAGTTGTTGGAGGTCTCATTTAGCTTTGCCTTTATCACTTGAATATGTTTCTTATTTACTTCTTTGTATAGGCCTACCTAGTCTCTATAGTAATCCTTGACTCTCTTGAATTTGAGAGCCTTTAATTTTTAGGCAATTACCTCTATTATAGTCTTTTGGCAAAGTACATGAACCTCCTTCATGGAGAGGTTTCTATTTTCAGCTATCAATCTGCTTAGCTTTGTGTTCACTCTAGCTAGTTGCTTATGCTATTAATGGATAAAGTTGGTTAACTATTGTTTATGCTTATCAAAATTTCATAGGTGATGGTTCTCTATAGTTATTTGCACATTCTCTTGATATGTTAGATCCAAGAACTTCTAAATTTTATCCTAGGTAGCCTTTGCCAAGGATTGGTAAAATACCACTATCTCCATCACACCCTCAACCCCTTTTAGTTTAGTGTGAAGCTATTCAAGAGCTTTATCCCTTGTCAATGTTGGGTCAAGAAATGCAAGGTAGAAATTTGGGCTCTTAATTTAGCAACTTCAATAGCCAAGCATTTGTTCAACGTTTTAGTTGTTTTGGGTTACCCTTCCAAAATAATGTTTTTGCCCCTTGCCTCTAATAGGTCTGACTGGGTTGCAATAATACTATCCAAAAAATAAAAGATATTTGGAAGTGGTTGCCCAATTCCTACCAATAAATCCAATATTTTTTCATGCTCCATTGTGCTCAATTTGTTACTTATGGTTCCTACAAACATCAGCACCTTTAAGGGCAGTGACATTTAGTACAAACATCGTAGGTGCATTGAGTGTTTTGGTAATTCTATCAGCAACCACCTATGCTATTATTTATTTTTCTTATTATTTCATAACTAGTATTTTTGCCTCCTCACCTTTCTCCAAGCACACTGAGAAGGTCCCAACATTTCCAAAAATCTCTAGGATTGGCTATTGTTCTACAAGAAATACCATTATCTCTCTAGCACTAAGATTTGACCTCACAGAAAATTGTGTTTGTTGGGTAGATAAAATGGATACACCTCCTCTCATTAGGATAATTGTTTAGGCCACCTCATTTAGGTAAATCATTGCTAGCTAGTACATAGAGGAGTCTTCACTACTCATGCCTAGTTGTTGCTCTTGCTCACTCAAGAGCCATTATGGTACTTGTGCAAACATTGGGATGTTGTAGCAATGTTCAACATAATTTTTTGAGTTATAGGTGAAGGTGGTGGCTACCACTCCTTATCTTAAATGGTTTTTGTAGGCATTTTATCCTACATCATCTCTACCTCACTAGTAGTCAAAGCACGTTAGACAACATCATTTGTATAGCAGACTATCCCTCCCCTATGATAGAGTGCCTTCCTTCCATGTTCATTTTCTCTAAAATACTTCTCTATCTCTAGATAGATTAGCTATGGAAGGTTGATAGGGAATCTCCCACTTAGATTAGCACACACATAGGCAAAAAAGTTAATGATCTTACTAGGCCTCATTGTGGGGTTTAGGTGAAAGGCTACAATCTTATAGTAAATTCCTTGTGTTGGTGTGAGAACATCATACTTCTTGTAGCCAATGCCATAGTACTATTGAATCCATTTTTTTGATGCTGGGGTCTACCTGCATTGGAATCTCAATAAGATTTTCCCTAGTTTCTAGCAACCCATGTGCTTTAGTAATGGCCTACATTGAATAGGACACTAAGATGTCCTTGATTTCGAGTATTGAACTAGCTTGCCTATTGTTCCAAAACAAAAATGTCTCTCCCATGTACCACTTCCTACTGAAAGTGATAATTAACCACATGGGAGAGATCTTTAGTTGGTCTTATACTTTTTTAGGTGCTTTCTCCAAGAAAGAGCTAAAGTTTAACTCCTAGAGCACTCTTTTTTAGATCTCCCTTGATCTGATTTCATGTAGATAGGCTTCCATCAAGGTTACCTCAAGATTTACTTTTTGAGCTAGTGCCTCATCTCGATGGGAATGTTCTATTGCTACTAATAGTTTTGGAATTTAATGAATAGATTCTACTTCAACCTCTTCCCTAAGAGGACCCATGGCATGGGTTGTAACTGGTTTTTCTTGGGCTTGTTCTTGGCCCCTTTTCATTCTTGGCTATTTCCTCTTGGTTGAAATGGTTCTCCTTCCTATGTGTGTTTTCCTTTCAATGTCATCTACAGTTACAACACATCCATGAATTACTAGATATAATATGTAACTTTGAATTTTTTGAATACCTTATCTTGTTAATTAGTTACACTTGGCTAAGTTTGGACCATAGTAGATTAATTATTTTATTAATTAATTTTTATTATAAGTGTCATCAAATCTTGTTGAAAAGGTTTAACTTCTATAATTTGGTATTTAAATGTTGATTTCTTAGTTAAACCTTTGTGTGAGTTAGAAAAATGGTGAGAAATAAAAAATGGCACATCTATGGCCCTGACGACTAAGAGCTTACCTTTGGTAGTTATAAGATTGAAGAACGAAGTGATTTGGATAAATGGTTAGGAAGTTGTGGGCTCTGGAAGGTTTTGGGCTTTGAAAATTTGAAAAACTCCCTTGGAGTTTGTGAGAAAATGTGAAAATTTCTAAGAGGGGTTGCCCATTTATACCATTTTTGCACTATGTCAATAGGGCTGTGTATATGGGGTTTGTAAACAACATTTTCAAACTTGAATATCTTGAAAAATAAAAGGAATTTTTGAATGACTCTGGGATTCATGGAGTCTCAAAAAAGCTAAGAATATGATGAAGTCATTGAAGAAGGTCTTTAAAAGATCAAAAGTTCAAAAATTTGATGGAGAATGTGTGAATTAAAGAAAATGCATAAAGGAGCACATGGTTGGATGTAGAAGATGGGTGTACGAAAGATTTTGATTACATTAACACCTAAGGATATAGTGCTTAATGAACCCAACTAAGAGATATGTAAGTGGATTCTTCCCATAGTAGGTACATGCCTTGTTTTCCCTTACATAACCTCACCTAAGGAGTTTGTGGATCCCATAGGTGATTAATGGTTGATGGAAGTTAAGGACCAAAACCTAAAAGATTCTACCTAAGAATTCAAGTACGTCAGACAAAGACATAGAATCAAGAACATGGACGTTGATAGTGAGGTGAGTTACAGGTAGCGTGGATAGATGATAGAGAAGGTTGAATGGATTTCCAAATTAAGGTTATAAGATGTTCCCTATGGATTTGTGTTTAAATTGACCTAAAAAGATCCATCCAAAATCCAGACCAAAACTAGCTACTTTTAGTGACTTTGCATCACCACTCCAAGACTAATCAACCCCCTTGAGACACAAGAGTGCTCCCATAGAAAAACCACTATTCCTAAAGAAGGAGAAAAGAGAAGTAGGAAGTGAAAGAGGGCCTTAGTTAGATGGGACCTTTAGGCATGGGTAACATATCTTTCTAGTGCCATAACTAGTGCTTGTAGCATGTTTATTTATCTAAGGGGTGTGCTTGGAATTTCCATCATGTTTGTTTGTTTGTTTTATTATTTTATTTTTANATTTCCATCATGTTTGTTTGTTTGTTTTATTATTTTATTTTTATTTTTTTATTTTTTTTTCTTTTTGGATGGGAACCACACCATGCAAAGACTTTATTCAACTTCCTATTACTAGTCGACATGAACTAGTAAAAAGTCTATCAAAACACTCATACACCCAAGCAAGTAGAAGAGTACACAAAGTATTGAGTTTCCTTGAAGTCACACCCTGTGAAAATCTTTGAATCCTTCCAAATTTTGGAAACTACCAAGGTCATAAATTTATTAAAATTTTATTTAATGAAAGGGACCTCAAACTTCCAAAACAAGAAAAATCGTAGAGTTTTTGGATGGGTGGATGTCATAGACTCACTACCTATTCCATGAAAAAAAAAACCATGTCTTAGCCATTGGTACAAAAATTCAAAAATAGAAACTAGGCATTAGCAAACAAAACATTAAGCACAAGCCACCTTTAGTAATAGCTACAACACCACTGTGTCTTGTTGGCACAAAGTACTTTTATTAACAAAAATTAGAAAATCACACTAAAATAAAGTAAAATATATAAAAAAGTTTAAAATATTCAAGAAAAATTTAAATGTACTAATGATGGTGTAAAACAAAAATGGTGTAAAATAGGAAAAACTTTTAAAAATAAAAAAGTGTATAAAATAAATAATTTGCAAAAATAAAAATGTATAAAACAAAAAATAAAAAAAATTGAGGAGCCATGTATATGATTAGCATGGATGGCCATATCCTTCATGACTAAGTTGGAAGGAGGAGATCTGAAAAATTGAGAATGATTGTCCATCAATTGAGGTATTTGTTGCATTAGCTTGCTTTGGCTCATGGAGAGGCTTTATTTATTGGATTTTAACCAACTGCTTTCTATTTGGGCTTTTAGGTTTATATATGGTCATGGCCCTAGAAGAAAAAGCTTCATTAATTATATAAGGCCCCTCCCACAATGTTTGAAATTTGGTTCATTAAGGTACGTGTTTGGGACTCCAATAGAGAACCTCATCTCCTAGTTGAAATTTCTCTTTATGTATATTATTTGTTGAATGCCTTATGCACTTCATTCAAAGATAGGGCCACGAATCTATTTTCATCTAGCACATTTAGGTTAATCAATCTTTCTTTTCTTTCTAGACTTAGGTTAAGGTCCAGGTCACAAGTTGTTGAGAGTATATAGAGCTTGAATTGAATTGGGAATGTTGGAAGTTTTCCATACACTAGCTTGTAGGGAGAATAGCCAATAGGGAGTTTTCATGTTGAGTGATAGTCCCAAAGGTCATTGTTGAGTTTTATGCTTCATTCTCTCCTATATTCGCTAATCATTCTTGTTAAAATCTTTGTGATCTTCCTGTTAGTCATCTTTACTTGACCATTGGCTTGGGGGATGATAGGGTGTTGTTAATTTATGTTCAACCCCTAAGCATTGCATGATTTTTTAAAAGGTATCACCTGTAAAATAGATTATGTTGTCAGAAATCAATGCATGTGGCACCCCAAACTTGTCCACAACATTTTTTTGTCCAATTCAACCATCAGTGGATGATGCATAGTCATTGATGGTTGTTGCTTCTACTCATTTGGTATAGTAGTTAATGATGATGATTATATATGCCTTCTTGTTGGACATAGGTGTGATGGAACCTATGAAGTCTATGCCCCATATGTTAAAGGATTCCAGTGATTGAATCCACTATTGAGGACCCTCCATTCATGCGGTCATCCCACCATCTCGTTGACAACATTCACAAGATTAGAAAAATTAATGAACATCCTTGAAGGTTGTGGGTCAATAGTAACTTGCCATTAGGATTTTTATGATCATGCATCTCCTAGCATAGTGGCCTCTACAAGGGCCTTTGTGAGCATCCTAGAGAACATGCAATTAATCTACATTAGGTACACCCCAACAAACCAAGCCATCAGCACACACCTTGTAAAGGTGTTTGTTGATTTCCATGAAGTGTTTAGCCTAATGAAGAAATTGTTATTTCTTTCTATGGTTCAAATCTTGTGGAATATTTTGAGTGAGAACATAAGGAATACATAAATCAATTTTTATTCTACAAGAATTTTTTCATTTATTACATCACTAAAGAGAAGGTCATCAGGAAATTGGTCAGAGAGTAGGCTCTCCTTCTCTTTATTATCCCATTGCAACCAAGACAAGTGATTAGTGACCACATTCTTAGTTTCTTTTCTATCTATGATTATAAGAAAAAATTCTTGCAAGATCACCAACCACCATATGACACAGGGGTTTACCATTGGCTTATTCATGAGGAAGTGGATGTCACTGTGAGCAATGTGCACAAACACTTTATATCCAAGCACATAGTACTTGAACTTTTTCAGAGCATACACCACTATCATTAGTTCTTTTTCTATGGTGGTGTAATTTAGCTGTGTACCCACAATTCTTTAACTTGTGCAATGGATGTAATATGGATGTTTCTTATCATCTAACTACATAAGCATGGCTCCCAAGTCATAATTAGATGCATCTGTCATTATATGGAACAGTCTAAACTAGTTATGTGCTCATAGAATTATAGTCTCTACAAGCTTTTGCTTGAGGCTTTGGAATGCATTTTCACATTCCTTAGTCTAGATGAAGGAAGCATCTTTCTTTGTTAGCTCGATTAATGATTTTATGATCTTACAAAAATTCTCTATGAATCATCAGTAGTAACTGGTGTGTTCAAGGAATGATCAAACATCTTTTACAATTTCTAGTTGGCAAGTGATTCCTTGGATGATCCTTATTATTTTTTGGGTCTACTTAAATCCCTTTTTACAAATTCTGTGCCCCAATACAATGCCTTCTTGGACCATGAAATGGCTCTTTTGCCAATTAAGCCACAAAATTATTTTTACATATCTTTTTAGTACTTACTTATGGTGGTCCAAGGCTTGCTTGAATGTAGCACCATAAGTGGATAAGTCATCTATGAAGACTTCTACTATGCTACTTAGTTGCTACTAAAACATGCTTAAGACTATATGTTGAAAAGTGGCAAGAGCATTGCATAGACCAAAAGCATCTTGCGATATACAAAGGTCCCCTAGCAACTTGTGAATGTTATTTTGGTCTAATCTTCTGGTGTAATTTAAATTTGATTATAGTCACTATAACCATCCAAAGAACTATAATAGCAATGCCTTGATATGGTGTTCAACACCCGATCAAAAAATGACAATGGAAAATGATCTTTGAATGTTTCCATGTTTAACAACCTAATGGTACTATCATGAGTAGACTGATCCACTTGCTATCTACAATGGGGTAGATGAACCCTACCTTAAGGAATTTCTTAATCTCCTCTTTGATGTTTTACTTCAATTTTGGATTCAACTGTTGTTGTGGTTTCCTCCTTAGCTTCATGGATGGATTATTGTAAATTCAATGTTGGCATATTCGTGGATCAATTTTAAGGAGTTTAGGATATGACTAGGAAAATCTTGTTGGCCATTTGTTGACCACTTTCAATAGTTTTCTTTCTACTCAAGAGAAAGTTTGACATTGAGTATGACTGGCTTGCCATTTTTTAAGAATGCATATTCTAGGTTGATAGGTAGATTTTTCAACTCTAGGGGCTCTTGTTTAAAATTCTTAAGGATCTCCAACTCTCCCCAATTGGTGTTAGCATTTTCATCATCAAAGATTTGGTGATAAACTTTATCTAGTTTATCCATGCTTACGACATAAGCACTTATCATGCTTTCACTAGGTTCCATGCATATTGTGTTATTGTTAGAATTAGTGGTTAGCCACTCAGTGCCCTCTTTTTTTGTGGCTACTGCATATAGACACCTTTAAATATCCACCTCATATGCACAGTGCTTTCATGCAAAAATATATGCCCATTTCATAGATTAAAGTTTCTACACATAATTACACTCTGTATCATTGTACAAGAGCATAGAACTCTTCTCTTATTAATCTTTTCAAATGCATTTTTCATAGATATTTCTAGGGAAAGATATCTGATGTCCATTCTTGCATCAATAGTGCTTAGCCATGCCTTTCTCATAATGATTGAAAAGTCCCCTTTCCAATTCTAAAGAATATTTACTAGAAAATTAGCAGGATAAGACCACCCATAGATAGTGGTTACAATATCTTGACTAGTCCTAATGGAATAGTAATGGACTAGTTTGCCAACTCTAATTTGATATTTCTCTTCTTGAGAGGTGGTAGGATTCAAGCAGTATACATCTTATCAAAAATCAAGTTTACACTGGAACCTGAATCAAAAAGAGCTTTACATGGTTCATTCCAAATAATTTGCAAATAAATAAGAGGACCTCCAATATCAACTAATTTTTTTGGGAAGTTTTCTAGCCTATATCCAATTAGATATGAAATGAGTGAGCATAACAATATAGATTTTGTATGGCATTCAGTTTTAAGGGAACCCAATAGGATGGTTTGTAGTGGATGAGATAGGAGTAGGGTGACTAGTTGCCTAACTCTATGAAGGTTTAGTAGGGCTATTGGTTTGGAAAAATGTTCTTTTACAAGCATGAGGTTTCAAACCCACCAGTTGATAAACTAGTTGTAGATTAATGACCTTGGGAGCATTGCATTGCTATGGTTGGGTTGGAAGCTCACCTTGCATGGATGAAGTAGGTAGTAGATGCATTAAGGGTGGAGGAACAAGTGTTGGAATAGGAGGAGGATCAGGATAAAATGTAGTATCCCTTCTAAAATGTGAAGAATGAGATTTGTAGTATTTAAGAGGGTAGTAGTTATGTTGGAAAGGAGATATGATTAAAAGAGTCACGTGGAGATAGGGGTTGTTGAATGTAATACCCATATGGACCTAGTTTTTTGTAAGGGTATTGCTACCTTAGTGGTCACATCCCCCATGACTATGATTGGTTCCATTAGTTATATTGCTCGTATGGTTGTGATGGATTTCCACTTGGATAATATTGTTATTGCTGATGGAACTATTTGGGATTACCTTGAGGATAAGGGAATCTTCTAAGTGTTTGTCTTTTTGCTAGACGTGGATTTAGAGTATACATTCTAGACTCCTATAAGTGTGACATGATGGGGAACCATTCCTTAGGATGTTCATATTAGTAGATGTCACATTCATTATCATCATTTGATTTAATTTTTACAACTTCATTTACTGTGGAAATCTTGCCCTTACCGCTTTGATAGGGATGTTCAACTTCTTTCTTCCTCTTGTAGTTCTAATCACTACTCTACACTTGTGATTATTCGATGATCTTTAGAGTAGTTTGGAATTTTCATTTAACAAATCCCACATTTTATATACCTTAGCTGAAATTTTAGACATAGCATTTTGAATTGGCAAGGTCTTTCTATTCATCACCTCATCAAGTGATGATTCCTCCTCATTGTCATAAAATTGAACTTCCCTCTTTCTGATGAAAGGATCCCTATTGTATTCCTTAGTATTTCATGTTTTGTTAACTCTCATTCTTATTTTGATACCTACTAAATTAGCCTTTAGATCTAATAGGCTTTGAGTTATTATAGTCTCCCTTGGGCATATACCCCAAGAGTTCTCCTCATTTTTGGTCTAAGTCCATTGATGATATCTTGAAGTTTTTTCTATTGAGAATAGCCATGGCAAGGACATCGGTGTATGAGAAAATAGTATTTTCCCATGGAAATATCCAAGGATTCATGGTTTTCTTACTTCCATCCTTGCATTTTCCTTCTCAGATTAGACATGCTAGAGTATGTTTGATACTTATCATTAAATAACTCTAGCATTGTACTCCACCTATGGATGTATTCTAACTCCAAGGACCAATACCAAATTTCTACTTTCTTGATGAGTATCTTGCAAAATAGTATTAATTTCTACCAATAATTTTCAATATTTTGTAAGGCACAGGCATCATGAAAATCTTGGAGATGTGTTTGTGAATTAGAGTTATATCCTCCTCAAATCTAGGAATATTGTTCATATCAAGTCATCTAACTTGACTATCTTTCACATGTTTGATTGGAATTTTTGTAGCCTTTGCAATATTTACCATGCTTTAAGTTGCCAACAAAGGCTCATCATCATTATTATTTTTATGACATAAATGACATACTCTACTACCTCTTCATTAATGGTGGGCTTGGAAATCATTCTTGTTATGCCACTATTCTCCTTCATCATGATTGTTCTTTCTGTGGCATTTGTTAGAAATAGAAAATGAAGAAGAAAAAGATGTAGATGAAGAGGATGAAGAGGGAGAAGGAATACTACCACCATGGTGTTTTCCAACTCCTCTACACTTGTCAGGAACACATTCATCAGTTTTCTTATCATCTTGATGCTTATCCCAACTCCTTCCTTAACTTCCATTTTTACTTGAACTTGGATTGTTGATAGTCGACTGCAGATTCAAGGTTGCACCCCCATCAGCAAAAATAAGAGGTGGAGAATCTTCATGTTAACAATCCTTAGAGGGAGGATCCTCATTATCATTTTGGTTAAGTAGGAATAAGGGATTACTGAACAATTTTCCCTTCATAAACTCATGGTGCTTCTCCTAGTGTTGATCTCTCCTATATTGTGTTTTAGTGAGATGGTAGTCTTAGTAGTTATAATAATGCAAAAAATACTCCATTTGAAGGTCTTGGATGTCCAACCTCTTAAGAGTTTGAAGTAGCATATTGGGCACAAATCAATCAGGAGGCATTACAATGTCGCCTTCCATATCTCGCCATTGCAGTTGTTCATCTTGATGCAAGATGGAGGTGAAGTTAAGCACATACTCATCTGGATGAGTATACATTACCTTATATTCTTTAGGGACTAGTGATTTAGTATCATTGCACCTATGAGAATAAGAAATTTTGTAATAAAAATAAGATATCAATGTGCTTGTGTGATTGTATTTAATGTTGTACTTATGTGTTTAATCTATTTAGCTTAATTAACTAATCAATTGAGGTCTAATTTAACGTAATTAATTACATAATTAATGAAAATAGTAAATGAAAAAATAAACCATTAATCTATTTCAAGTGTTGCAAGGTTTGATCAAAAGGCTTATCTTTTTTGGCCATTCGCATTGGTGTGTTTCAGTACAAGAGTGCTTGAATAAACATCTGTACACTTTCTATGTCCTACCTGAATAAATATTCTAACTCTCATATGACAAAACTATAATATCTCTACTACAACTATGACTTGAATCCCTCGTAAACATGATTGGTAAGCACGTATTTATAGATCTTATTATGGAGCTATGTTGATGAGACCTCATAGATATAGAAAATGCTACATTGATGTGACCTTGTTAATGAGGCCATGTAGATAGGGCCACATCAACAGGGGCCCATCAATGAGGCCATGTTAATGAGGGCTCATTGACGTGACCCTTTGACAATTCATCAATAGACATATCATAAGACTCCCTAGTCTTACCCAAATGTATCTAGAAAGGAAATCTTGTAGAATGAATGGAGGAAAAATAAAAAGGGAAAGGAGAACAAAAAGATATGAAGAATTAAATGAAAGGAACAAAGTAAGAAAACTCACATCAAAAATTTTGTGAAAGGGAACCATACATTTGAAATAAAAGAAATTTCTATGAGAGGAGGAACTTCAAAAGAATAACCTTATTTTCCTTAGACATCATGGTCTTCATTAGCAAGCAAGGTAAGTAGAGGTAAGTTTTGATTTTCTAATCTCATTTAAAAAATTTTAGAAGACTATAATCCATGGTAACTATCCTCTGAATATTCCTTATCTAGCTTCAGTACCTACTTAGATGTCTACCTATAGATATTTAACATTAAACGCCTATACATGAAGATAGACATCTACATCTAGATTTAGATGTCTAACTAGGTTTTGGATAGACATGGGATAGATGTCTACTAGTCAAGTTAGAAATCTAACTTTTTATAAAAACCCCTCTACCATCATGAGTATATAAATCCAACACTTCATTTCCTCCTCATTCTTCCACGTTCAACTGTAGATGATCAAGAACAAATGACCAAGGCTTCCACACCAGTGAAAATGTATGCATTGTCTATGTAAATTGATGACTCACAAGAAGATTGGGATGTCTAGATAGCCACTATGTAAGAGTAAGAAATCCAAGGGAGCATCTTCTGGCATTGCAAATAATTATAGACCTTAATTTTTTTGTCTATAGAAGCACAACATCATTTTGAGGTAACTCAAACTATCTTAATTGTTTCAAAATAAACCCTTTTCTTTTAGCAATGCATTGATGGTATTTTTCCAAGTGTTGAATTGGATATTCTTTATTTCTATGAACTTTTGTATTTCTGATATCCTCATCAAGAATTTCTATAGTAACATAGCAATTACTAATGCTATCATTGGGGAATTTACATTGAATATTAATGACATATTAATTGAAGTAATTGCTCAATTTGTCAATTCCATTCTTTGGATCTCTAGTTCTAATGCTCATAGGGTTAGAATCCATTCTATGTCTGATATTTTCATGAATAGTGTAATCCCTATTTTTCAAGATGAATTTTTTGATGTTCTATTTCATCAATCATTGTCTTCACATAGTTTAAAAGTAATTAGAAGTCAGATGGCCTTAAATGCTTCCACTTTATCTCTCTCTTTGTATTATATAATATCATTATAAAAGGAGGCAGTTACAACTACTTATTATAGGCTCAAACATTTATTCTTTCTTGCCTTCTTACTGGTCAGCCATTAGACTTGGGCCATATCCTTTGTAGAGACATGTTGGTTTTGTTCACCAAGGATAGAGTCTATGGACATCCTCTTCTCATTAGTATGTGGATTTTGTAGAGAGGAGTTCCTATCCTAGATATGACTCTACTTAAATTTAAGAGAAGTCTTGGTGAGTATTCAAAGAAGAGAAGCATAACTCATGTTGAATCTGTAGAAGCAAGCACTAGGTCGTAGAAAGTAAGGAAGAAGAGATTTGCATCACCATCCAAGACCTCCTCTCAATTGAGAACGTCCAAGTTAGTTAGCAACCAAGTGAGATCATCCCTTAATAAATTGTTAAAATCTTTTGCTATGACCATTGGAATGATTGGTAGTAACCTCTCTTACCTTCTTCAAAGAATGAATGTAGCTTGAGTACCTCTTTCTCTAGATGTGCAATAGTTTTAGGAGATCACTATTCCTTCCAAATTAGATAGGAAGGAGGAATGTCTCCCTCCAGCTAGTCACTTGATAGCTACTAGGCCTTCTTGAGCATATGACTCAAGAAATGCATCTTATTCTAAGGATCTTGATGCACCACCCGCACATGTTTAGGGGGAGTTTTTTTGACCCTATGAAGCTTGGGCCTAGCTCTCATACTCATGATGATGCTCCTTAGACATTTAAGTAGTGGGTGATTAAGAGCATCTTTGGGTCCTCATCTCAATGAAGACCAACTGATGCCATCACATATTAGATGTAGGGTGCTTCCTCATCTTCTCTTTTGGCTCCACCTCCTTCACCCATATTATCTTAGATTCAAATGAAGCTAAGTCCTTGAAAATCTCCTATAGCAATTTCATTTTCCAATGATGATAATTAGTAGCATGTCTCTAGCACCAGCCCTAGCACTAACAATGGCAATGATGAAGAGGATACACACAAGAATTCTCATGCAACAACAACCTTTTATGATGAGTTTGATGACGCTACTAAGATAAGTGCATAGGTTTCTTTGATGGTACATCCTTTTGGGTGATTTCCACAAAGTGGGGAGAATTTATGGATGTTGGATATTTTGTGGATGTATGAACAACAACAATATGTTTTGTTGATATTTTATCAATTTTGGATATGTATATGGATAGCTATGTTTTTGGTATCATGTTCTTGTTATTATTGATCTTTCATGGATGGATATCATGTTTATGGACAGCTGTGTTTTTGGTAGCATAATATATTATGAAGACTTGGAGAGTTTATGGAGACTTCTTAGTGTTATGAGTTTTTTTAATGAACTCATGAAATTGAAACCCTTTGGCTTGAGCCTTAATATCCCTATTCTAGCAATACCCTCTACTACCATTGGAATTTATAAGTCTTAAATGCTTTTATTTTTTATCATTTAATCTATATGCTATGAAATGTACTAATCCATTTTCTTATGTTATGGACATCACCAAAAGGGGGATATTGTTGACCTTTTCTATGCCAAATCCTTAGAGAAAATAGAGAAGAATATTTTGTGTATGATGATATGTTTGCAAGACCATAAATAAGAATCTCACATGAAAATCCAAGAATGAGATCTACATTGAGATGTTAAAACACAAACTAAGTGGACTACATGAGAGCATGGATAGAAAAAAAGTATACAAGAAAAATGAAGATGTTCAAATAATGCTTAGAAGCCCAAGGATAAAAGAAATGCTTCATATCTCAAAGTGATTCTAGAGAGTACACATCTATCAAAAATAATAGACATCTATCCTTAAGGATAGACATCTATAGGCAAATATCTACACTTCTAGGTAGATGCATCTTTTGCAATAGGCGTATTGTTAGATGGACATATCAACTTCAAAGTAAACATCTACACTAGTTGTTTGATAGTTGCATAAATTCTGAAAAGCTTTTGAAAACTAAAATATTGGGAATTAAGAAAGCACTATTCATTAATAAATTCATTATTTCTTACTCTAGAGAAGTTGTCATTGTTCTTCATTGTATCATAATTTTCTTTTATTGATTGTATTGAGCTTCAAATGCAAGGGATACATAAATCAAGTTACACTCCTTCCTTGTTCTTGTTCTTGTTCTTTCTTTCTTGTTACCCTACAAGGTTGATGTGTTTCTTTTAAGAAGACATATTTGTTGAGCTTATTGGGATCCTATGGGATTGAGTGGTTTTTTGGTGATAAAACACTCTAGTGCAAAGCTCACTTTTATAAAGTTTGGGTGATCCTTTAAACCACATTTTGAGCTTTTCGGTACCTTGTGGGGTTGAGTAGTTTTATGATGTAAAAAGACTTTGAAGTGGAGTGTAAAGCTTATACATGGTGTGGTACCCATCAAACCATATTTTGAAGAAACAAAATCTAGATATGTACATAGATTCTAGCTTCTGATTGTGGACATACCCAAGTTGGGCAACCACATAAAATTTGTGTTTGATTTTTATGGTTGCAACATTTAAATTGGGATGCTTATTTAACCTCCCTTCTAAGTTCTCGATTCATACTCAATGGGGCCTATGCAAAGTAGGTGGGTCTACATGACCTATAAAGTTTTTTAGGTAATTTTTAAATATTTTTTATAGGTAAATGGTAGAGGTAGGGACAAAGGTGTGAATTAACAACCTATGTTTTTCCAATTGTAGTCCCAATAGTTGATAGACTACCTTATTGAGTTGCATCAACTCTAGTACATTTGTCCACTAACATTGATGAACTTCTTGTAGGATTTAGTGCAACACAAGTCTTGGCATCCTCTTTAATCCTTTGGTACCTAGAAAATCAACAAAATTAAGAAACTCAATTCTAATCTTGATAGACTCTAATATATGCTTAGTGTTTCCTCCAGAGTTATCACGTATAGTAGCATGAGTTTCTTTATCATGTTCAACAACATTCGAGTTTATCCTTATGTTCTCATCCTTTATTTCTTTGAAAAAAATAAACAAAATCTTGATTGCATTAGGCTTAGTTTTCTAAACTCTAGTTGCCTCATTAGGATATGTTGTTTCCTATAATCCTAAATCTTTGTGTTGGCAACCGTTTGGGATGCGACCGCCAACGAGTGTCCTCGAACAGGATTTAGGTGCCTGCTGGTCTCTGGCAACACCAAGGCCCAGATACCTCCAAATAAACTCAGTAGTTAATGTGAGTATGTGTGTGTGCTATTGTGAGAACTGGAACGATTGTGTTGTGTAAACTACAAATGACTTACTTTAGAGAGATTCAGCCAACTTTGCCAAGTACTGTGAGTTCTTGAAAATTTCCTATTTTGTTCAACTACCTAGTCTACGCGGTCCTTATAATACCTACTTGTAACAAATAAAATTTTGCAAAAACATTTGAGCACAACTCCACAAATCTACTCCTAATTTTCCCCAGAGAAAGAGAAAGTTCCACAAGAAAACTAGAAATAGAGCAAGATTCAATGGAAATAAGAAGAAAGAAAAGAAAGCGGATTTGTGTAGACCTCAAATATTTAAACAAGGTAAAATGACACGAGTAAACACTTCGCAATAAAGCTATCCCAAATTCAATATCTACGAATTGTTCAAACCTCCAAGGCTCAAACAAGCAATATCTTCAAGACAATCCTACTATGCTACCAAAAATTGCTGCGTAAACTACCATGTACGAGACTCTATTTTGGACAGATAATAGATGTCAACGATTGCATTTAAACCGAACCTTTAAAAGACTTGATAATTTCTGATTGAAAAAACCATGAGAATTCACTTTAAAGATAAAAAGAAGCTATTCTGGTCCCATCAAAATACCAAAGATTCTCTGAACCCTCTCGACTACTGAATTGTTCAACGGCGTGACTACAAACAGAGGCTCTCTTACAACAATCCCAATAGCAGTTCCCACACGTTGCACAATAATGAAATTTACTACTAAAATGCTCTTAAGGCTTTTAAACACAAGCGCTTCTATGGCAAAATTTTAATAGAAATTTCTATCGGGCAACAAGAACAATAAGAGCAATCTAAAAATCCCAAAATTACTTGCCAAGGATGATACTATCTAAACCACTAGCTAAACAATTTAAACAAAACAAAAAATGAAATGCATAACTCACAGGACCATGACAAAGAGGCTGAAATCTTTATTCTAGCAAGCCATCTTACAAGCAATCGTTCACACTTTCTTCTTTACAAAATGCTCTTCTCCCAAGACTCAAAGTGTCTCCAAGTGAGAGCCCAAGTGCTAACTAGTAGCCTTACAAATTGTGATGTATGAGACCCCAAGTGTGATGATGATTTCAAGTGATTATCATATCCTCCTTGACCCCTGAAGCCTTTTTATAGGGTTCAAAGGTAGGTAGGGAAGTTACATATACAAAAATATCTCACCTAACTTCTCTCCCAAGTAACTTGGCCAACCAATTAGGAGATTACTTGCCGAACAAGTTAGGAGGTAACTTGCCCAACAAGTTAGGTAAGTTACAACAGTTTTAGGTGGTTTCAACCACCAAAGAGATAAAAATGCTGCATCTGACATGTGTCCCATGTAGTTGCCAAGTGTCTTCATGTAGTTGCCAAGTGTCTTCACTCATTTGCCAAGTGTCTTCACTCATTTGCCAAGTGTCTTCATTTAGTTGCCAAGTGCTCACCATGGAGACAAACAAGTTGCAATTGACACGTGTCCCATTTAGTTGACAAGTGGCCTTTGTGGAGAAAAAGAGGTCGTAGTTAACAAGTGGCCTTTGTGGTGGTTATAACCACCATTTCCATTGACAAGTGTTCTAGGGATAACTATCCCATGAATATATATATAAACTAACAAAGCATCTACCATACACATCCAAAATCACCATAAATCATTCCAAGGTTGCTAGCAAATGGTAATGTGGAGTATGAGTACCAACAACCCATGAGATCCAATAACAAAAAGCACAAAAAAGAAAAAATGGTGTGACATGGCGTTATGGCAAACAGAGTTGGATGGCACCACAAGCTCTCTTTCCTTTCCAGTCAAATATCCCTACTGTGTTTTTTTTCCCTCTTTTTTCACACAAGAGCGGCCTTTGCACAAGAGATCATAGAAAAATCACCACCATGCTCTTTCCCATCGGTTATGAGTCCAACCTCTTTCTACTTCTATCTGCTACCCATCTGGCCGAACTATTCGTACACCAAGTGCCTGCTCGTCACTCTACTACACCAGCTGCACAGCCGTCGTCATCGCCTTCAACGTGAGGCTCTCTTCGCCACCTTTCCCTGCATACTAGATGGCACAAACGTTGTCTCTTTCCAGCATAATTTCCATAGTTGCAATTGAGGTATGCACACAGCCTTGTGATTCTGTTGATGATGATGAAGCTATTGTTGTTGGATCGTCACCATGTGGTCGCCACTGCTGCTACTATAACCAATGTTGTTGATGTTGTTCGAAGCCGATAATGATAATGACAGTGATGGAGCTGGAGCTAAGGCTTGTGCTGGTGCATAGATGATAGAGACATAGAAATTGCAAGATAAATCTTCGTAAAAGAAACGAACCTTACATCCGCATTGAAGATTTCTCAACAAAACAAAGTCAATCCAACCCTGAATCAAGATGTATGAGCTAGATCTTTTTCACTACATAAATAACCATTTTCATGATGATCCGACCTCTTTGTTGTCATGAAAAAGCTTATAAAATTGATGGGCTACACCACGCTAGGGATCACGTTGCAGGGCATGTCGAAAAGAATCCTCAAGTCTCATGATAATGTGTGGTGCCTGCTCAGCAGGAACAACCAGCCTACTTTGGTTTCTATTGACATCGCTAACTTTAAGCTGCTTCTTGTTGGCATCCCTGAGCTGCATAGCATTCTATGATCATAGTACATGACATAATCTTTTTTCTGCATCTCATATTTATCTATAGGAGAGGCCAGATTTCCCTGTTTTCCATAGATTTTTAACAATGCAGTGGATACATTTTCATTTTAGTCAACCATATTCTGCTTGCGCAAAATCATGAACAAACTCAATGCCTCGATACGCCAACACTGGAGCAATCCTATGACCATTGTTGTGCATGACAGATAATCCTTGTCAGGCATCTCTAGAAACAAATTTTCAGCATGTACCATTCTTTCATTCCGCACATATCCTGAAACCACGGCATTCCAAGAACCCAAATTTTCATAGGTATTTGTCAAATACATTGGTGATCAATCTGTCCATTTTGTGCAAAGCCTTTTAAAATTATAGTCCAAAATTTAATCTCAAAAGTGATCCTGTTCGATAGAATTATCTGCATCTTCATCCATGTCAACGAAAGATGCATTCTCAAAATCCGCAAGAGGATGTTGCTCTTCAGAATTTGTTAAGACATACTTTCTTGGATTCTCAGTGAAGCAAAGTCCATGGTTGAAATGGGTCTCCCAACAACATGCACATGGCATATGCAGAGATATAATACAGTCCGTCAAATTCCTGAACTTAAACCCTTCCCATGAGTTCAATTTGCAGTATGTTTCCAATGCATAATACCGGGTGAGGAAGTGTGAACGACTGCAACTTTTCCTTCTAAAGCATGGCATATTCTGGTGACACATAAGTCCAAATGTATTCTTCCAATGATGATTTATCAATTGCATTAGTTTGAGTCTTCCCTTCATTTTAAAAATTTTTCAACCCATAACCTTAAAGCCACATGTTTATTTTCAAATTTTCAACCATACATTCTTTTACAAGTTGTCTTTTTCTAGTATCTACTCTTGCTGTTCCATGAAATGGCCAAAATGTGCCAACATTTCTGCCCCCCTTTAAAGCATAAATAAATTTATGCAGCCTCATTTTGAAACTGAACTGTACTAAAGCTCTTATTAAACTTTTACATCTGAACTGATAAATATTTTTGGAGGAAAATTCCCATCAAACATAAGGTTTGATGGTATAAAAACCTCATTCCTAACAAAACAAACAAACTGTACATTATTAAGTCCTTTGTTCATGGACTATTCCTGAGATGGGAAGAGAATGGGGAGGATTACGCTGGTAGGAATCCTCATATCTCTAACCCTCTCATAAGAAATATTTCTATTACTTTTTGGCTTGCTGGAGCTTTCAACTTGATCCTCTTGAGATTTGTCTTCAGCAATCCTCTCATCTTCTTTCTCAAGTGAATCCTCATTTTCTTGGAGTGTACAAATTTTATTTTCACCATCTCCTTTTTCAACCATCTTACTTTTTCCATTTGAAGTAATGTTATCAATCATGAAAGGTTCGCTATAGACGTATATCTGATTTGGTTTTCCTTTCCAAGGTAACCACATGTGAGAATAATCTATTGATATGTAACCTGAGAAATTCTTGCTCCAACTTCTACTCAATAAGAGACTATGTGAATCCGGTATATCTGCCACTTGAATAGTTACT
>MNCI01032665.1:151144-223888 GCA_015680685.1 Gnetum montanum | reverse complement strand
AAAAATGAAATGCATAACTCACAGGACCATGACAAAGAGGCTGAAATCTTTATTCTAGCAAGCCATCTTGCAAACAATCTTCTTTACAAATCTTCCAAGTGTGATGATGATGCTCCTTGATTTTCCTCCTTGACCCTTGAAGCCTTTTTATAGGGCTCAAAGGTGGTTAGGTAAGTTACAAAATATCTTGGGTGGTTTTAACCACCATGGAGACAAAAAAGCTACAATGGACAAGTGTCCTATTCCATGGACAAGTGTCTTCATTCAATTGCCAAGTGTCTTCAAGTAGTTGCCAAGTGTCTTCATCTAGTTGCCAAGTGCTCACCATGGAGACAAATAAGTTGCAATTGACACGTGTCCCGTTTAGTTGACAAGTGGCCTTTGTAGTTACAATTTCAAAAATATCTCAAAAAATATCTCACCTAACTTTTCTCCCAAGTAATTGGACAACCAATTAGGAGATTCCTTACCCAACAAGCTAGGTAAGTTACAACAATTTTAGGTGGTTTCAACCACCAAAGAGATAACAATGTTACATTTGACATGTGTCCATGGTAATTACAATTATCAAAATAGAATTTCCAAAATACATAGGAATACAAGCTATAGTGCTCCATACATATTTATCCCTTTGATTTTGCTTCTTCCAATGAGAAGTCAATTTTTAAAAAAAATATCTCAAATATCTTTCCTAACTTCTCTCTTAAGTGAGGGGGTTATAACTCATTTATTTAATTAGTAAGGAGTTATATATAGAATTAGGAGAAATTAATATTATAATGAATGTAATGTGATATATAAATATTGTAGATGTTTTAAATATGTATTGCAAATATGAGTAGTACGTAATAATGTTTTAAGATTTGGAATTAAAGGCAAGTACCATAGGTGATAAAAATTAATTTTTGATCAACCGCAGCTCTATTTTGCCAAAATATTTCGTGATACCTGTCTCATTGTGCCTTTGTGTCTCCCTTGCCTTATTTCATGGACTGGTATGCATCGGCATCGGCATCGGCATCGGTATGATTCGAATTGTAGGTTCCAGGCGGATGAACTTGTAACTGCCGTTTCTTTAACTGTCTAGAAAACCCAGATCTGTTCCGTGAAGTTGCAGGAGGATTATTTACTTGGAAATGTGTGGAGCCATGGGAGGATTATTTTTGGGAAATCAGTTACAGGGAATGGGAAGTTACGAAAAACCCTGCAACTGCCTGAAATATCCTGTGCAGTGTGCACCGTGCAGTTTGTTGAAATCGTGGATGTCCAACCCCAAAAATTGAAATTGTCATGTATAGCGTTGCCCTGTTTTCTGAAAATGATGTCAGTGGCGGTGCTGTCGCATACGAAGACTTTTTTGTACCTTAATATTGATTTCTTCCCCCAAATCAGAAGGCATAGAATATCCGATAGTAAATTCGGGAATATGGTTAGGAAGTCCGTTATCGTAAATGCTTGAAACATAACACACCGCCATTGCGCTGGAAGAAAAGGAATTTTTCCTGAAACAATGCACCCTAAACAGAGGGTTTTAATTTCTGTTTGCCCCCTAAAATTGATTTAGGGCCTCCCGCATTTTTTCTTCTCCTTTCCTGCGTTTTTCCTGTTTATTTCCCTGCGTTTTTCTGATTCATTTCCCTGCATTTTTTTTTGTTTGTCGATGCTCCATGGCCTGGAATACACATCGGTTCCTTGCGTATGAAGGTTTCAAGCTTTGCTGTTTTTTATTTTGAATTAATACCCTGCAACGCTGTCCCCTTTTCCTTCGCTTTCTTCTCCCGCAGGTGGATGGAGATTGACTTACCTTCTCTTTTTCTGTAACTTTACAACAATGAAGGCGTTGCTGGTTTTACTAATTTTTGATTCTATCTTGTAAGGGTATATCCGGATTTTGAACAACCGAAATTCGCAACTCATAATTCTCACAAATCACATACTTTCTTCCTTGCCATACTACTAATTTCAAATTTTTTAGGGGACAAATTTGGTACCTTTATCTCAACACCCAACCTTCAACATTAAAGCTGAAATGCTCTTGTGCCTTCACAACCATAGATTCTTTTTCCATTAAAATATTTCAACTGTTCCATGGAGTGGCCAAATGTGCCAATAGACAGAGACATAGAAATTGCAAGATAAATCTTCATAAAAGAAACAAACCTTACATCCGCATTGAAGATTTCTCAACAAAACAAAGTCAATCCAACCCTAAATCAAGATGTATGAGCTAGATCTTTTTCACTGCATAAATAACCATTTTCATGATGATCCAACCTCTTTGTTGTCAAGCAAAAGCTTATAAAATTGATGGGCTACACCACGCTAGGGATCACGTTGCAGGGCATGGCAAAAAGAATCCTCAAGTCTCATGATAATGTGCGGTGCCTGCTCAGCAGGAACAACTAGCCTACTTTGGTTTCTATTGACATCGCTAACTTTAAGCTACTTCTTGTTGGTCTCCCTGAGCTGCATAGCATTCTATGATCGTAGTACATGACATAATCTTTTTTCTGCATCTCATATTTATCTATAGCAGAGGCCATATTTCCCTGTTTTCCATAGATTTTTAACAATGCAGTGGATACATTTTCATTTTAGTCAACCATATTCTGCTTGCGCAAAATCATGAACAAACTCAATGCCTCGATACGTCAACACTGGAGCAATCCTATGACCATTTTTGTGCATGACAGATAATCCTTGTCAGGCATCTCTAGAAACAAATTTTCAGCATGTACCATTCTTTCATTCCGCACATATCCTGAAACCACGGCATTCCAAGAACCCAAATTTTCATAGGTATTTTTCAAATACATTGGTGATCAATCTGTCCATTTTGTGCAAAGCCTTTTAAAATTATAGTCCAAAATTTAATCTCAAAAGTGATCCTATTGGATAGAATTATCTGCATCTTCATCCATGTCAACGAAAGATGCATTCTCAAAATCCGCAAGAGGATGTTGCTCTTCAAAATTTGTTAAGACATACTTTCTTGGATTCTCAGTGAAGCAAAGTCCACGGTTGAAATGGATCTCCCAACAACATGCACATGGCATATGCAGAGATATAATACAGTCCGTCAAATTCCTGAACTTGAACCCTTCCCATGAGTTCAATTTGCAGTATGTTTCCAATGCATAATACCGGGTGAGGAAGTGTGAAAGACTGCAACTTGTCCTCCTAAAGCATGGCATATTCTGGTGACACATAAGTCCAAATGTATTCTTCCGATTTATCAATTGCATTAGTTTGAGTCTTCCCTTCATTTTAAAAATTTTTCAACCCATAACCTTAAAGCCACATGTTTATTTTCAAATTTTCAACCATATATTCTTTTACAAGTTGTCTTTTTCTAGTATCTACTCTTGTTGTTCCATGAAATGGCCAAAATGTGCCAACACTTTGATATTAGAAAGTAATTCATTTTTTCCATTCTTCTCAAGATTCTTATCCACATGAGCTATTCTATACTTCTCTTGAACATCAATTGGCTTCATAGAGAATTGCTTGGATTTTGAAATGTGAAATAGTATTGTGGATCATCCAACAAGCATTCGTAAGATAGAAAAGATATCATGTCACATGTTAACATTAATGAAGAACTTTTCACATTTGAGAAAATCAAGCAAACCAAGAAATGCCTTGTAACATTTTTTATCTTTCTACTATGTACTACCTAACTAATAAATATGTAGGTAGTAGACACTCATCTTCATTTGAACTTGTATAGAAAGCTCCTATACTATCAATTCTATAGCCAATAATAAACCAACATCAACATCCCTCTTTTAAACTTCAAAATCAGTCAAGGCTTTAATCACTTCAATATGAATTTTCCATGATGTATTTTGTAAATCCTACAAAAACTTGTTGACTAATAAAATGTCATTATAAAAGTAAATATACATAATAGTTCCATCAAATTCACTTCCATATCCAAACAATGCACTTTGTTATCTATCCTTAAGATAGGATGCTTCCTTGCCAAAAGAATAATTACATTCAAAAACAACATGTCATATGTAGATAGCTTAAAAAACTTAGCCTATGACTTTACTTTTGATATTTTTCTAGTAAGCCTAAGTTTTATTTCTTTCCTGTCACCACCTAAGAAAAAGGGTGCCATGTTTCTTTAGATAATAACACCATCGTGGCTATCAAAAAATTTTCTATGACTATCCTATATTTTGTGAGGAACTCCCTACCACATCAACTTTATGTCATTTCTTCCTACTTCAAGGCTATAACCAAAGTTCTTAGCTTCAATATCATCTTCCATGAAGTGTAAAAAATGTAATGTAAACAAGAGTTGTGTCCAATTACAAAGCTTCATAATGTAGACAAAAGTACTTTTCCTAACAATTGAATATAGTGATCATTCAAGTAGCATTCTAAACATCCACTAGATTCAACTTCACATATTGATGATTAATTGCAAAACTATCATGCATATTAACTTTGTGATTATCTCTAGGGTGAGTAACTGAAAAAAAAAAGAAATATCACCAACAAATTTACATTTAGAATCTATATATGGGTAGTTATATGGCCTAATACTACACTAAGATCCATGTTTTAATTTGTTGTAGTAAGAGAAAATCTGTGGACATCCAAGATTATAATATTTGTAAGATAGCTTAAGAGATTTAGGCACTTTTTCTAATGCTAGGCATCTTATATCTCCTAACTCTTATCTACATTTAGGACACTTGCTATGAACTCTTCAGTTACATTTGGAGCACAAGGTATGACCATTATGACACTAGTGAATAGGAAGCTAATGGAATTTAATGTGCTTGCCTTTATGCATGAATTATTTTTGGCCATTGTTTTAGTATTTTAATCCATGAAATATGTGAATGTTCATGTGGTTGTTTATGATTTAACTTTTTTAGTCATTTTATGTTCAAATATTTTTAATTTTTTACTTATCTACAAGCCTCTGGTGTTGATAGTAGTGACATTGATGAGAATCTTGATGATAATGACCCTTCTTATTCTCCTATGCCTTAGGTTTAACTACTTATGAGCCTTGTAATGTTTTTTTGTTTTAGCTACAACATTTTTGTTTTATTCACCTATCATACCCTTAGAGACTATGTGTTATTTTTTTGTTGTCTATTACATAGTGAAACTATGGCTATTGGAGATGGACATTATATTTTTTATTATTTCTTACATAGTGTGACCATGGTTACTATTATGGTTTTGATTATTAGTTAAGATTTTTTTATGTTTTATGTTTTTCTATAATAAGACTACAAAGTAAAATTTGGAAATATGACATAATAAAATGAAGAATGAAAACATCGATCATCATGTGTATGGAATGAAGAAGGAAGAGAGGCCACACATTTGCTAGTTTTAGGCCTTCTTGGAACATGTTAATTTTCTAGCAAGCATGAGATAATATTAGGATAAAATAGAGAAATAAAATAAACATAGCAACATGGTATAAAGCTGTGAAAGTAAATAAATGATTGATAATATAAGGAAGGATTGATGTCCAAGGTGTATTTTATGCCTGATAATAAAGTAAATAAATGATTGATAATATAAGGAAGGATTGATGTCCAAGGTGTATTATATGTATGATCTTTGATAGATCAATGGGCTTCTTTTGTATGATCCTACACTCCTCATTTTTATTACTTGATATGGAAATATGTAGGTATTCTCATTGATTGTTTAATGTTGTATGATTGAAGATTTCGATCTTATTGTTGTTGTTGTTGTTACTGGCCCTAGCTTGAGTATCAAGATTTTTATCTTGAAACTGCAACTCCAATCCTCATTCAATGTAGTTATTGTTCACTGATGGTAGAAACATGTTATCCCCATGAATTATGATTTCACTATTCTCATATGACAAATGAATCTCTTGATGTATAGGAAATGAGACTACTCAAAGCTTGGCTAACTATGACCTTCCTAGGATTAAGTTATAATTCAGTGTTTCTTTGACCAATAGGAAGTTGGTGGATATGAAAAACTATTTCTTGGGTATGAAATCAAAGGAGATAGAACCTCAAAATTCTATTCATGATCCATTGAAATACTTGAGTGTAGATATAGAGGTTTCTTATATGTTTTCAATTAACCCTAGTTTCTCAACAATGGTAAATGATACCTCATTAGTTACTACTCCATCATCTACATGAACATGATGAGCCTTATACTTACCAACACATATGATAAAGAGGAGAGAAGTAGATAGCACTTCTCCATTTCATGGGTCAATCTTCACTTCACTTTCATGAAAGATAAGTGTGGATTGATGCTTGTCCTTTATAAGAATGGTTTTCTTAATGATAGAGTGGATAGACTATTTGTTAGTAGAAATGTCTCTACTCATAGGAAAAGAAGTCAACATTTGAGCTAGCACATCTCTATGAGCAGGAGAGATCATGACTAAGTCCTATAGATTTAATGATGTGCTCTTTTGTTTGAGGGACCATTTGGCTTATTTCATTATTATGAGAAAATTATTTTTCTTAGTATGAAATTTTTCAGCTTTGGTAGCCATAATTTTCTCCATTATTTGGAATTTTTGGCTCATGTCTTGGCATATGTTGCATAGTCCCCTTGCTAATAATTGGTTTATGATGCTCTCTTGATGAATTGGTTGATGTAGTTTGAGCAATAAAGCTCATAGATAGAGCTATTATTGATGTAGGTTTTGATGGATCAACTTTTTTCCAAGCCTTTTTCTATTGGCTGCCTTTAGTGGGCTTAGTTATTGGTTTAGGAATAGGTTGTTTTTGTCACCTTGGAAATGAAGATTTCTTGTTAATTTTTGAGTTATTCACCACAATGGATAAGCATTGGTCACAGGTTGTGAAAGGTTTTCTTACAGGTAGTAGAGGGGACCCTAGAAACAAATGGTTCCCTAGCCTTAGAAGGATTAATAGGGTGTTTTTTATGTTGTGATGTTGATGTCATTGAAGGTGGGATACATAATACAAAAGGATCTTTTAGGGCTGGGGGTGGTGATACTTATATAATGAAGGGTTCTCTAGGCTTTAGGTTATGAGGCCAAGGTGGTACCTTTATGATAAATGATTCCCTAGGAGTATTAGACTATTTGATTGTTGTAAACAAGATAATGATGTAAGAGTTATTGTTGGAATTTGAAGAGTTGGGTTCATTCAATATCAACTCTCCATAGTTGACCATCTTCTAGAGATTATCTTTCAACACTAGGAAAAACTTAGTATCATGACTAGATAGTTGATGGTAATCAAAAATCCTATCAAGTCTAAAGTACTTTGGTAGTCTTGGATTGTCTTTAGTTGCTATCATTGGATCTTTAGTTATTTCACAAATATGATCATGCCCCTTATGAGCTTTCTCATATAGTTACCTTAGTTGAATATAGTTGATATTGAGAAATTATTCTAGAACCTCAAAGGACTTCATAGGTAACTTAGCATATCAAGTCCTATTCTTGTGTTGAAAATATGATCTTGGCTACATGGAAGTATATGATGTAAATGGTTGGAATGGATCAAAAGATATGTTATGTAACAATGATCTCCCCCTTTCTACTTGTTTTATATCATTGGATAGTTTCACCATAGTTGTATGCACTTGTTTGGTCTTATCTGTGTTCCTCCAAGGATTTTGGGTTTTGTAGGCCACATAGGCCAGATCATTACTAGCTTCGATAGCCTCCTCAATGTTCTCTATTTACAAAAGTATTGGTTAAATTATCAAGATTATAAGTAGTACTACTTTAACTTAATGAAGTCACTAACCACTCCTTTGAAGATATCCAAGAGGTGGGTTTCATAGATGGGCTTAGGGATCATGTTAAGCATTGCATTCCATTTGTAAATCAACCTTTAGATGAGTGCAAGTAGAACCTAACTCACCTTCTTGAGTTTATCCACTAACGTATCAAAATTCAAGTTGTATCTAAAGTGGTTGATGAATTGATTTATCAAGTTTTTAAGGGAGGATATTAAACCTCTAGGTAAGGTTTGGTGCTAGTCCAAAGATATTCCTTTTAGGGACATAGGAAACATTTGTAGTATTGTGTGAGGCCAAACTTGCAATAAGAGGAATTCAAACCAAAAAATGATAAGATGTGTGTTAGGGTCTCCTTCATCATTGTATTTGATGATGTTTGAGATAGCCATGCCTATACTTAATGTAATTTCATGAATGGTAGGACTATTGGGATCATCTTGGTAGAAGTCCATGATCTTTACCATTTGGTTAGCACTAGTTTTAAGATTTCACAACTACTTAGTAAGATTATGGATCATCTGGAAAGCTTGGTCTAGATCTTGTCGTGCACCTAAGGGTTGCACTATTTTTTACATAGTGTGTGGATGAGAGGGAGGTAATGATATAGACTAGAGAGGTCATGTGTCTACCATTATAGGTGGGTTAAACATTGAAAGAGACATTTTCATTAGAATATGTGAAATGAAAGCAATATTGGGCATAAAACAATCTTTGGGAATGTATGGTATTTATACTATAGAAGAAAGATCAGCCAAAACTATAAAAGGTTGAGGCATGGAAGCAACTACTGGTAGAGATTGAGGCATGGAAGCAATAAGTGTTGAGGTGAATAGTGAAGTAAATAATGAATTTGGTTAAGAACTAGAGCTTTTGAAGATCATAGGAAAATTTTGATTCTCTATCAAAATGGGAGATACAAAGTTGAACATGGTCATATTTTAAATATATTATCACAAAAGGTTCCCCAGGAACATATTTGGTTTACAATTAACTTAAAAATCATCCTAATCCTCTTGGTTTGGATTTGAGCTAACTTCCTCATTTGTTTCATCTATGTTCACTAATTATGCTAACATGTGGATATGAAACTCTATTAGTTCAATGTTGTTATACAAAGAGGAAATATATTCCTTATCATTTTTGTGAATAATATCAAATTTTTGTTTGGATTTTGATTCCACACTTGGAATAAGAAGGCTAACTTGGATGTTTGCATAAATAAAGTTATAATACTCTTAGTCGATACTAGTGTAGATTGAGTCTAGTCCTAGTTACCTAAGGAACTATATATGCTCTACTACAACCAGATTCTTAGGATTGTAAATGTAAATAGCATCCTCATTTGAGGCCATAGGGACAGTGCCATGCAATAAGATAGTTAAAGAAAAAGGCACAAAATATATGGGATCAACTAAATTGGTCAAGTATGATAAACATTTTTTTGGTTTTTCTTTTTTTATTTTTATTTCTGAATAAGCTTTAGCTTGTAGTGTATGAGGCTTTATACTGTGTAAGGCTTTGATGTATGAAGCTTTAGCTTGTGAGGCTTCAATGTGTGAAGCTTCAACTTGTGAAAGCTATATCTTATGGAAATTGTAGCTTGTAAAACTACAACATGTGAGAGCTATAGCTTGTGGAAGCTCTAATATTTTGAAGTTAAAGCTCTAATGTGTAAATTTATAACATGTGAAACTCTAATGTGTGGGACTTCAATGTATGAACTACAATTGTAATGAAAAGTTTTCAATTTTTTCTAATGAGTGTAATGACACTATGTCAAATGAAAATGAACTTTAGAAGGTGTGAAATACTACAAAAAAATTTGTAAACTATAGGTACCAAAAATAGAAATATTAGCACACATTGAAATTGTAGAAAACTGCAAATGCTAGAAACATAGGTAGCACTGTGCACTACAATTGTAAATGTAGAAATAAAAATCTTCCTAATGGTAGAATAGTCTATAAACTCACATCTTGGGTTTGGAAAAAAAATTTAACATAATATATTTCATAGTATTTACAGGTAGTAAAATGTTTGTGCAAATAAGTTATAGCAAAGAATTTAAGTAAAGGCCCTTCTTCTAGTGTCGAAAACTATAACAATGGAAAACATTGATGCTAGAAGAACTAAAAAATCATGTTCAAAATAGTTTAACTCTAGAATCCTTAGGCCTTGAAAGAATCTAGAGCATGTTAAATGATCTTGTTAATTACTTGGGGAGTTATGAAGTCTATTATTGAGTGTTAAGAAATGAACCCAAAAATTCCATTTAAATGTAAAGCATAGAATAGAAATAGGAATAGAATTCAGGAGATATGGTAAAAAAGAAAGCACTAAAAAATTTATATTAAACATTATAATAATTTATAAAAAAAGGTTTAGAGAGTAAAAATTATGGGCTCTAAAATCCCAAGAGTATAAAAATATCCTTAGACTCTAATGCAAATGCTAGGGTGTCTTTTGTAATTAGATTAACACTTTTCTAGCTCAACGAGCCTACTCTTGAGCCTCATCTATAATAGATTCTCTGTTCTCATGATGATTTGTGGTAGGGAAAAGATTATGAACTCTCAAATCTTGCTCCAACCCAAAAGTCTTAGGTTTAGATGTATGCAAAATTATCCAAAATTCCTCAAAATGATAAATATTTTGGTTTAAGTAGTTCATGAATTTCTTGATATTTTGTAGATTTGATTCTGGCTAATTTCTAACATTCCATGCAATTTTTTTTATGATTTTAGTGGTAAAAATATATAGCTTTGAATTACAACATATTTGGCATTTTTCACCATCAAAAATTGCAATGTATGGGCCACCAATGTGTGAATATTTTCCAACCATATTTGGTGATGTAGTTTAGCTATTTTCATGGCCCAAATTCCAACATGTGGGCCACCAGAATTTTTTTCTTTTGTTGCCAAATTTGATAACATATTTAACATTTTGTCTTTCAAACATTGGCATAAACGAAATTCACATTGTGTGGGCTATATATTTCATTGTACACATTAGAAATTGTTCAAAACATTAATAGAACAAGATCATAGCGTAGGATTGTTTATGGGAAAACAAGGTAACTATTTCTACTATTGAATCTCCACCAAAATTACAATTAAAATCTTGGCTACCAAGCTTCTTATGTATAACATGAATTTCCTTTGACGTGTTTTAGGTCTTCTCTTTAGTTTTGATGTTTTTCTTTAGCATTTTGAGTGCTCAGCCTACGAATTTCATAGATTATCCTAGAAATTTGGAATAGCTATATATGATCAAACAACTCCACATGATTTCTGCAAAATTTGCAAAAACTCCTTTTTAGTAGTGTGAGAAATGGTGGTTGGTGTAAGAACTTATATCATTAAAGAATGTGTATAATGCAATTTTCTTTGAGTGGCCTTTAGATTTTATCATTAAGTCCCTTCATTAGTGTACTAAAAACCCCACTTCTTTTAGTCTTAGGATTGCATAAGCAATTTTACCTTTTCAAAGTTTTTACTTGATTATTATTAAGAGACCATTTCCTTTCCATTTGATGAAGTTGAGAAATTTTATTTTATTCCATTTGGGAAGTAGAATAATGGTCATTCTTCTTAGTTTAGTTCAAATCTTCTTTTATGTTATAGCTTGAATTTGGATTATGAAATTTTTTCCCAATTATAGAATGAGAGAAATGACATTTGCTCTATTTTATTTTTTGTGTAATCACTTTTCATTCACATGGTGGAGACTAATTCTAATATCTACTATTGCATATAAACTTAAATTTTGGTTGAAGTTTGAGGGTGAATTTCTATTTATCTCTTGGAATGGAAAAAACATAAACTTGCTAAATAGTGAAATAGGTCAAATGGGTGTTATCCAATTTGGGAGATGGAACAACTAGTTTTTTTACTCATTTTGATTTTCATGCTATGGTAAAATCAAGTGCACCCTTATAATATTGGATAGAGAAAAGATAATCCATTTTGGAATTAGGAAACTATGTTGTGTCTTTATTTGCATCTAAATTTAATTTTGGTCTTGAACTAGGACAAATTTTTTTGATCCCAATTATGAGGTGGAAGAAATGCCTCTTACCCAACTTTGATCTAAATTTTCATTTTGGGATTAAAGTGTACTAAATTCGTGCCATTTTTCACATCCATTTTGATTACTAAAATGGAGGGAATTGGTTCCATCCCATTTCATATTATATCTTCTTAGCCACTTTTCCCATTTTAGGTATTATGCCATGAACTAGAATAAATTTATTCTTGCCTGCTTCATAAATTAAAAAAAATATTTTTCTCTTTTTTAGACTTTAACTAGTAAATAAGTATCCAAATTTTTATGACATGCATCTATGTTTGTATTGCATCATATAGAAACACTTTATTTCATTCTAAAATGAACTATATCACTTTTATCCCATTAGCAAAATTTGGAAAAAATGGCCAATTTGTCCATCTCATAGTTTATGCTTTATATGCCATGTGGGCCACAATGGAGAAAAGATCTATGGCTAATCTTGATTTGAATTTTCTCTTTTCTATGATTACTAAAATGGAAAAAGTTGAATTTACCCCATTTTGTTTACTAGTTTACTAGATAACTTTTCGATTTTGATTATCACAATAGAGAAGCCATGTGTTTATGTTGAAGCTAAGACACATATCTTATGGCTAAATTTAACTTGTACTAATTAATATTAACCATGTATCCTCATTTATTTTAACTATGAGAAATTAAATTTGGTGGATTAGTGAATTAGAACAAATGTATTCTAGCCAATTTTGACTTTTCTTCATAAAGCAAACTAGGAGAAACTTGACCAAAACTCTTTTACTCTATTTTGGTTTTCATGTACTTATCAAACATATTATTATCCACACTTATTTTATAATGTGAAATGGAAAAAATTCAACTTTAACAAAATATGAATTGGAATGATCTAGCCTCAACGAATGACATTATCATAATGTTGATTCAATCTTGTGCTTTTATTCTTTCATGAAATGAGAACATTGTATTTACCTTATTTGGGAAGTGAGGTAAAGGTTCCTTTCTCCATTTTGATTTTCAAGTCATAAATTCATAGATTTCTTACTTGTATAGTTGGCACCCAAATTGGGATAAACTCAATTTTAACTATTTTTCTAATGGGATGAATGAGTTTTAACCTACTTCGATCTTTATTCTGGTTAATACATCCACTCACTTTTCAATGCTTGAACATGAACTTGGTCAAATGGATCTTCTTATAACTTTTAAGTTTGAATAATTTTTCCTTGATGAATTACATCATCATGGCCTTGGCTAGGTAACTATCATAAAAAATGAGTGGGTATATAATCTTGCACACTAGCCAAATAAAATAAACACTATTGGGCCTACCACATATATCATAGAATTATTTTGACCATTTTGTATACTTAGGATATAATACATATTTCCTATTAAAATTTTAACTCAAGATCTCTTTGGAATTGTGAAAGACCACAAAGAAAACACATGTTATAACTTGTAACCTACACCACCCAACTTTAGGCATGATTTTATTATAAATGTAAGGTTGGTAGTCAATGAGCTAAAATCTTGCATACTTTAACTTTTTGGGGCTAAAAAATGCCTCATAAGTTGCTACTCCCTCACTTTCCAAGTTAAAAAAGCAATATCATTTCTATATTTGGGCTTGGGAAGGCTAACAATGCCTTGGGGACTACCAAATTTGGCATTTCCATGGGTTTTTATTGTGGTATATTCTCAAGTATGTTGAAGCCACCTATACCCAACATTGGTGGTATTTGGTTTTCCATTTCTCAATAATTTCCAACATAATTATCATAAAACCCAATATGGATACTACAAGGCATACATTGATGGTGTTAAGTTTTCAAGTTTTTAGTAATTCCCAACATAGTCATCTCAGATCTTCAATAGTATTCACATGGTAAGTAGTCACCATATTTTTCAACAAATTCGAACAATGCTAGCATAGCTCTTCAAGGCCAACATAGTTGAGGTGAATCCAACATAGTCACAAAAGTTTGTTTACTATTTTTAGTATGAAGATTTGTTTTGAATGCTTTGGCATATTGAAACTTGCCATGAATGTTCAACTATGTTGGAATAAAAGCCTAGTACACCTACAATCAATGTCAAGTTGTCATTAATCATGGAAAATATTTGCAACTTAAAATCAACAACCTAAAACATATATAAGTCAAATGTAAACATATTATTAAGGTTTTGCAATTTCAACAATATCAAAAAAACATTTATAAAACTCATAGTCTTTTCTTGTAACCTTGCACTTTTGAGAGCAAGTTAGTATCTACATTGGACACAATAGACAACCAATGTAATACAATTACATCAAGAGTGGAACACCACCTATAACTAGAGTTGTAGATTTAAATAGAAACAAACAAGAAGTTCTTAATGATTGGATTTTGGAAGTACCTAGATCATGAAGTTTGACTGTAAAACATAATCTGCCAACTCCAACAGGCTTCAAGCTCCATTGACATAAGCTTCTTGTGCATCTATGCACACAACCTATACTTTTTTGAAATCTAAAATTTAATAAATTTTTCTATTTTAATAAATATTTATAGTTCATGCATAGTGAATATTTATTTGAAGTTTAACATCTATGTTTATTTTCATTCGAATCTATAATTCTATTCCAAATTTCATTTTCATTTACATTTTCTAAGTCCCTAGGTGATCAACCAGACTATCTAGGGTGCTTCGAATCCTATTTTTGGAGGCCCTTGGAATTTGAAGTTAAACTATTTCACTTGGAATTTTTTTTTTCTGGTAACCAAATTGATGAGTGGTGAGGTACCCCTACATCCAACCATATGAATCACAAAGTGTTCATGTGCGCTCTGGTCAAATTTCGTGGACTCTATAGTTTCTAGTGCACTAGTTTCTTAGGCAATGAATCTTGCTCTATGGTCATTTGTTATCTTCCCAACTACACTTGTGATGCATATGATATGGTTAAGTGTAATAAAGGTATATAATTTTTATTATTTTATGTTTTATGTTCTTTGGTGCTTGAAGAGAGAGAGAGATAAAGTAATTTAATGACTAATTTAATTTAACTAATTCACTGATATGTAACAAGTTCAAACTTAAGCATTTGATTCCACTTTTCGTACGTGTCCTAAACCCATGTATCCATTGTTGGGTTACTAAGCACTACACTGTTGGATGCACCAAGCAATAATGCTATTGGGATTACCAAGCGAATACATGTTTATGCTCAAAGAGGTCATACTTATGTATTTAATCTATTTAGCTTAATTGATTAAACTCTAATTTAGGTTATTCAACTTAATTAGTTGAGTGTTTAATAAAAAAAATGTATAAATAAAAAATTTAAACTATCTAGAATGCTACAAGGTTTATTAAGAACCTCGTCTTTATTATTGTACATACTATTGTGGTTAGGTGCAACAGTGCTCAAAAAGAGATTCGTAAACTTAATGACACTTACTATGGGCACTTAGGAAAAATATTCAAACTTTCAAATATACAAACTACAAGATCTTTGCTACTACTATGAATTTGATGCCATAAATGTAGCTGGTGAATGCATATTTATAAGCAAAAAATGAAACTTGTGTCAATGGGGCCTCATTTATGCATGAAATGATGTGTTGATGGGGCTTAGTCAACAGGGCCTAGTTGATGAGGCCTCGTTGACACAAATAATCTTGATCCATTATACCACCATGACTAAATGAAAAATAGTTCTTAAGTTTCTTTACAAAATTGTGAAGGTATGGGATTATTAAATGAATCTAGACTCAACAAATTGACATGACAAAACTAAGTTCCCGAGTGTATGAATCAACACATTACAAAAATTGTGGTGTTCAGGACACAAAATTGAACAGCATGACATGACTTTGTAAAATTGGATAGCACATCCTCTGATGGTATGAAGTAAATTTGGAAGATCAAATAGTCCTAGATGGTGGAGGTTTCAAAGGCTTTGAAGGACCTTCACCAGCTTCAAGCACATGTGACAGCTAAGGTGGCTATAGCTATCCTATCACTGCTGTAACTTTTTATAGGTGAAACAAAGCATCCAAAAATGCTTTCATTTTCTCCTTCTTACTTCTAGGATCATGGACTATCCACACAGCTTCATCAATGTGGATCAGAATGTGTACATTCCAAGGACAAGGAATCGTTGGAAATAGCTCCTTGGCGTTGATGAACTAGGTAGCAAATCATTTGCACTCGATGGTGAATGCTTTGATTGCATCTTTCACCTCCTGATAATCATTCATTTTCTTGGCCAAGTTCTTGGTATTTGATCATTAATCTATGAATCATGCCATGAGAACTTTGAGCTTAGCAATTTCTATCTCAAGCTTTTACTTGGTGTCTTTATGGCATGTGAACTTAGCCTCATACAACAAGTATGAGCTAGCCACCTCCATTTTGAGTTCTAACCATGGCCATTTGGTAGTCATCATTACTAGGTTTGCATATCAGAGATTGTCCAATTCCATGTACTCTATCATTTCTTCAATTTGAAACTCCTTTAGATGAATCTTTGCTTTGTTATAGGTATCAATTCTGTTGATGATGGGTTGTCACACTTCTCTTCCTTGCTAGAGTTATTAGAGGGCCTCGTTTACTTTTGCCTTAGCCATTTGAATATGCTTCTCATTTACTTATTTCTATAGACCAACCTAGTCTCTATAATGATTCTTTACTCTCTCAAATTTTAGAGCCTTACTTTTCCAAGAAATAATCTCAACGGTAAATTTCTAGCGTAAGGCTTAGACTTCCTCCATAGATAGATTATGATTTTTTGCAACTAGTTTCCTCAATTTTGTGTTTACCCTAGAAAGTTGCTCCTATTTTTGATGAATGAATTCCTACATCTATTGTTTCTATGCATCAAAATTGCATAGGTAGTGATTTTTTGTAGTCAACGACTCATTTTCTTAGTGCATCTAAACCAAGTCCTTCTAAACCTAGTAGGTTTTGCTTCTACTATGGACTAGTTGAAGATGTCCATCACTATTTCATCCTAAACTTAATTTAGTCATTCCTAAATCTATTGAAAAGTTTCATATTTGGTTATTATTTGGCTGAGAAGTGTAGGATCAACAAAATGGGCACATAGTTCAGCAACTTTCATGACTAAACTTTGGTTTTGTGCTTCAGCCATTTCAAGTTGACCTTTAGGATGATGCACTTGCCCTTTATTTCTAGTAGCTCTGACTAGCTTGTAGTAATGTTATTTGGAAAATTGAAAATATCTAGAATCAATTGTCTTGTCCCCACCAGTTAGTCCAACAACTCTTCATCCTAGGCTGCACTCAATTTTTTAATGATTGTGCCTATGGATGTCTACAAATCTTGAAGTGCAAATATGTTTAATATAGACACCATAGGTGTGTTGAGTGCTTTAGCAATTTAGTCAATAATGACTTTAGCAGCAGTATCCTACCCTTGGTGCTACATCACCAGTACAATTTCCTCCTTTCCTTTCTTCAAATGCACCAAAAAGGAGGCGGCATTCCCAAATATTTTTAGGAATAAATGATGGTGAGATAAAGATACCATTGGCTCTCAAGCATTGGGATCTAACCTTGTAGGAAACTGCATTTGTTGGGTAAAGAATGTTGATCCACCTCTTTCCATCTAGCTAATTATTTAGGCAACCTCAATAAGGTGACTCATCATAGGTTGATATATGGATGGACCTCCACCACTCATTTTTGCACACTCCTCCCTTTCATGCAAGAGCTATTCTCAAATTTTGGGTAAGTGCTCAATGGCTATGTAGGACTCTGACATTGTTTATTGAGTAGGAGGTGGAGGTGGAAGCTTCTACTCCCCTTCTTTAGCCATTACAAGTATCTTGTCCTTCATTATTTTAGACCATGAGGCCAAAGAAGCATGCATGATTGTGTCATTTGCATAGTATATGATCCCTGTCCTTTTGCAAAGTTTCTTGATGAGGGATGAAAAAGGCAAATTTTTTCTTCCACATTCATTTTCTTTGAAGTTCTTCTCAATCTCTAAATAGATCAATTATGTAAGGTTTTCTAGAAATCTCCTACTTAGAGTGATGCATGCTCAAGTAGAAAAGGCAATCACCTTACTGGACCTCACCATCAGATTAAGGTGATAGGCATTGGATCTCACAAGGCCTGATGGTGTCAAGGCAAGCTTATGTTAGTATGAATTCAAGCCTTGGTATGGGTCCTATTTTTTCTCCCCATTGCAATTATTCTATTGGAACTTCTTCTTTAGGAATCCATAAAATAGATTCCACTGCAAGCTCCTCTCAAAGAGGTTTCATTGCATGGGTTGCCTCTGGTGGCTCTTGGGCTTACTCTTGTTGCCCCTTCTAGTTCTAGGCTATTTTTCCCTTAGTTGAGAGGGTTCTTCTTCTTGCGGTCATTTCAGTCTTGGTACCATCTATAATCACAACATAACCATGCGTTACCAATTGTTGTGTAACATGAAATAATTGAAATACCTTCTTAGGATAGTTACACTTGGCTAAGTTGTGATTATAGCTAATTTATTCCATTTTAATCATTATTGTATTTGTGTTTTAATGGTAATAAGTCATTCTAGAGGATGTTGGAAGGGTTAACTTTCAAAATTTGATAGTTTCATATTATTATATTCATTAACCTCTTTTTGGGGGAATTAGAAAAAATTTCACTAGAAACTTTAAGTTTGCAGCCCCCATGATAAAGAGCTTACCTCTGATAGCTCCAAGATCAAAGAATGGAATGATTTGAATAAATGGTTGGGAATTTATGGGCTTCGGAAGGTTTTGGACTCTAAAAGATGGTAAAAAATCCCCTCTTTTATGAAGAAAATGTTAAAAAATTCAAAATTTTGTGGTGGTATTTATAAGATTTTTGACATGCATCAACGGGATCCTATTGATAGGGTTAGCTATGTTGACTAGGCCTAGTTGATCTGGTTGTTGACCACCATTGTCTTGCATTGAATTTGGTAAAACTTCCAAAATACAAAGAGTTTTTGAGTGAAATAGGGATAAAATGGAAGCTGAAAAAGCCATGAACATGATGAGAATAGTAGAAGAGGGTGTTGAAGCATAAAAAATATAGAAAATTAAGAGAATGATTTGGAGAATAAATTTAATGAAATTTTAAGCAGCACTGAGCAAGATACACAATGGAATATGTAAAAGATCATATTGTAGCAATGTATAAAGTAAGTAACTTAACTGACCAAACCAAAAGATATGCAAGTGGGTCCTTCCCATAGCAGGCACATATCCTTTTCACCCTTGCATAATCTCAACTAAGGAGTCTATGGGCCCCATATCTGATTAATGATCATGAAAAGTTAAGGACCAACTCCAAAGAATCTATCCAAGAATTCCAACACATCAAATGAAGACATCGAGCATAACATGGAAACCAGTAGTGAGGTGAATTATGGAGGCATATATGGATTATTGAGAAGGTGGGATGGAATCCCAAATTAAGGTCATAAGAAGTCCCTTGTGGATTTTGTATTTAAAATGACCATGGGAGATCCATCCTTAGTCTAGATCAAAACCAGCCTCTTTTAGTGACATCACATCACCACTCCAAGACCAATCTACCCCCTTGAGACATAAGAGTGCTCCCATAAAACAACCACCATTCCATAAAGAGAAGAAAAGAAAGATAAGAAGTGAGAGAGGGACTTAGTTAGAGGGGACATTTAGGCATGGGTAACATGTTGTTCTAGTCTCATAACTAGTGCTTGTAACTCGTTTATTTTTCTAAGAGGTGTGCTTTGAATTCCCATCATGTTTTTTTTTATTTTTTTTATTTTTTTTCTTGTTGGATAGGAACCACATCATGCAAAGACTTTATTTGAATTTCTATTATTGGAACATGGAATGGTAAGTAGTTAATGAAAACACTCAAGCACCCAAGTAAGTAGAAGGGTACAAAGAGTATTGAGTCCCCTTAAAGTCACATCTTGTACAAACCTTTTGAATCCTTCCCAATTTCAAAAACTACCAAGGTCAACAATTTATTCAAATTTGATTTAGTGAAAGGGATCTTAAATTTCTGAAACAATGAAAACCATAGAATGGTGAATGGGTGGATGTCTTGGACTCACTGCCTATTCCATGAAAAGTAAACTATGTCGTATTTATCAAACATTAGAATTCAAAGATAGAAACTAAACATTGACAATCACAACATTAAGCACAAACCATCAGTAGTAAACAACAACAGTGGCACTGTGTCTTGCAATAATAAAGAACTTTTATTACCAAACATAATGAAATATAAAACAAATAAAAATATATAACAAAAGTATAAAATATTCAAGAAAGACAATACATACTAACGATGTTGTAAAATAAAAATCGAGAAAATGGATAAAAAATGAACAAAGTGTAAAACAAAAATGTATAAAAAAAAAGGTGAAAAATTAAGGAGCCTTGTGAATGGTTAGCATGGATGACAATATCCTCCATGACTGAGTTGGAAGGAGAAGATTCAAAAGATTAAACATGGTTGTCCATCCATTGAGGTAGTTGTTGCACTGGCCTACTTGGGTTTCTGGAAAATCTTTACTTGTTGAATGTTGACCAACTACTTTTTATTTAGGATCTCAGGCTTGTATATTAACATGGCCCTAGAGAAAAAGGTTTGATTAATTATATAAGGTCCCTCTCACAATGTTTGGAACTTTTTCTTTTGAGGTACGTGTGTTGGGTTCTAGTAGAGAACCTTATCTCTTGGCTGAAATTTCACTTTCTATATTTTGAGGTCATGATGTTTCTTGTTAAATTCCTTGTGCACCTCATTCAAAGATGGGGCCACTAATCAATTTTCATCTAGCATGTTGAAGTTGATCAATCTTTCTTTTTGTGCTAGACTTCAGTCAAGATTCAGATAACAGGCTATTGAGAATGTACAAAGCTAAGATTAAATCAAGAGCATTGGAAGTTTTCCGTACACTAGCTCATAAGGAGAGTAACCAATAGGAAGTTTCCATGTTGAGTGGTAGGCCCATAGGGCATTGTTGAGTTTCATGCTCCAATCTTTCCTATATTTGCATATAGTCCTTGTTAGGATCTTTGTGATTTCCTTGTTAGTTACCTTTGATTTACCATTGGCTTGGGGGTAATAGGGTGTTATTAATTTATGTTAAACCCCCAAGCATTGCATCAACTTTCTAAAAGTGGCACCTATGAAGTGAGTTCCATTGTTAAAAATTAGTGCACATGGCACCCTAAACTTGTTTACAACATTTTGTTGCATAAATCTAGCAATAGTGGTTGATGTACAGTCATTGACAATTCCTACTTTTTCCCATTTACTATAGTAGTCAACTACTATAATGATATACACTTTTCCATTGGACATGGGTGTGATGGGACCCATGAAGTTAATGTCACATATGTTAAAGGGCTCTAGCAGTTGAATCTAGTATTGAGGATACTCCATTCAAGTGGTCATTCCACCATCTTGTTGACAGGATTTACAAGATTGGACAAATTGGTGGGCATCCTTGAAGATTGTAGGCCAATAGTATCTTGCCATTAGTATTTTTATGGTTGTGCATCTCCCTACATAATGGCCTCTGCAGGGTCCTTCATGAGCATCCTAGAGAATGTGCAGTTGATCTACATTAGGGACATACTAATGAACCAGGCCATCAATACATACCTTGTAAAGGTATCTATTGATTTCTATGAAATACTTTGCTTGATGAAGAAACTGTTGTCTTTTTCTAAAGTCTAAATCTTGTGGCATCTCTTGAGTGAGAAGGTAAGTAAGGATACCATTGTACCATACTTTTTATGCAAGCACTTGATCATTTATTACTCCTATAAAGAGGAGTTCATCTAGAAACTAATTAAAGAGCAAGCTCTCCTCCTCTTTATTATCCCATCTTAACAAAGAGAGATGGTCAGTGATCACATTCTTAGTCCCTTTTTGATCTACCATTGTAAGATCAAATTTTTGCAAGATCATGAGCCATTATATGATACGGGGAATCACTATTGGCTTGTTCATTAGGAATTAGATGGCAATGTGATCCCTGTGCACAAATACTTTATATCCAAGCACATAATTCATGAATGTTTCAAAAGCATACACCATTATCGTTAATTCTTTCATCATTGTGGTGTAATTCAGTTGTGCACCCACAATTCTTAAGCTCATGTAATGGATGTAATATGGATGTTTGTTATCATCCAATGGTGTAAGCATGACTTCCAAGGCATAATTAGATGCAACCATCTTTATGTGAAATGGTTTGGACCAATCTAGTACCTATAGAATTCAAGTTTCTATGAGTTTATTTTTTAAATGTTGGAATTCATGTTCACATTCTTTGGTCTAGATGAACAGAGCATCTTTCTTCATAAGCTCGACCAACAACTTTACAATCTTAAAGAGATTCTCTATAAATCACTGGTAGTAGCTAGTATGTCCAAGGAATGATTGGATGTCTTTAACTATCTCTGGTTGATGTGTGATTCTTTGGATGACCCTTATTTTTTCAAGGTCTACCTCAATCCACTTTTGTAAAATTTGGTGCCCTGGTACTATGCCCTCCTAGACCCTTAGATGGATTTTCTACCAATTAAACCTAAGGTTTATTTCAACACATCTTTTTAGAACCTACTCAAGGTGATCCAAGGCTTTTTCAAATGTAGCCCCATAGGAAGAGAAGTCTTCCATAAATATTTCTACCCTGCTACCAATCTACTATTGAAAGATACTAAGGACTAGGTGTTGAAATTTTGTAGGGTCATTGCATAGATCAAATGACATCTTACAATATGCAAAAGTCCCCTAGGAATCATGAATGTTATCTTGACTTGATCTTTTGATGTGATCTGGATTTGGTTATAGCCACTATAACCATCCAAGAAGCTATAATAGCAATGCTAGGAAATAGTGTTCAACACTTGGTCCACAAATGACAATGAAAAATGATCTTTAAATGTTGCGATATTCAACAACCTAAAGTCAATGCAGACCTATCACTTTCCATCTTTCTTGAGCATAATTAAGAGTGGGATGACCCACTTACTATCTGTGATGGAATAGATGAACCCTGCCTTGAGAAGTTATTCTATTTTCTCCTTGACAATCTACTTCAATTTTGGGTTTAGTTGCCTTTGTGGCTACCTTCTTGGCTTCATGGATGAATTGGTGTAAATGTGATGCTAGCATATCCATGGATCAATTTTAGTTAGCTCAAGATATGACTAAGCAAAGGCTCTTGGCCATTTTCTGATGACTTGCAATAGATTTTCTTTTTTTTAGGAGCAAGTTTGACATTGATGATAACTAGCTTTCCATTATGCAAAAATACATACTCAATGCTAACTAGTAGAGTTTTTAACCCAAGGTATCTTTTTTGAAATTCTCAAGGATTTCCAACTCTTCCCAATAGGTATCATCATTCTCATCATTAGAGAGTTGGTGATGAACTTGCTCAAGTTCATCCATGCCTTAGACATAAGCACATGTTAGGCACTCAGTTCCATGCATAATGTGCTACTATTAGCATTAGCTATCATCTACTAGGTGTCCTTTTGTTTTGTGGTTGCTGCGTACTTGCACCTTTGAATATCTGTTTCTTATGCACATTGACTACATGCTTTAATGTATGTACTCTTGATAGACTAAATATTTTGCATGAAATTGCATCCATTATCACTATATGTGATGCATGGAACATGATTCTTCTCTAGCCTTCCAAATTCATTCTACTTGGAGATTTTCAAGGAGAAATCCCTTATTCTCATTTATGTATCAATCGTTCTTAACCATGCTCTTCCCATAATAATTGGGAAGTCACATTTATAGTTGTCAACCTTGATCATTAAAAATTAATAGGATAGGACCACCCACAAACTATGGTTATAATGTTTTCCACTAACCCCGGAGGGATAGTGATTGACTAATCCACCAATTTCAAACAAATGTTGCTCTTCTTAAGAGACAGTATGTTCTATGCCTTGTACATGTCATGGAAGATGAGATTGACATTGGAATTAGAATTAAGAAGATTGTTACAATGCTTATGTCTAGCCAGTTGTAAGTAAATAAGAGGACATCCTAAGATAGATATTTTTTTGGGAAGGTTTCAAACCTTGATCCAATTGAAAATAGCATGAGTTAACATCATAGTGTAGATCTGAGGCAACATTTGTTTTGAAGGATTCTTGAATGTGTTTGATGCAGAGGATGCGGGTGTTGGAGATGTAGGACAACTTGATGCATGAGTTTGTAAGGATCTGGGAGGACTGTTGGACAAAAAAAAGATCATTTTTAAGATTGATTATCTAAACCACTTGATTGGAAATCTAGTTGTGAATGTACAACCCTCATAGCATTTCTTTGCTATAGCTGTGGAGGAATTTCATCCTATATGGATGAAGTAGGAGGTAACTAGGTTGAGGGTAGAGAGATGTGTGCAAACAAATGTAGAGGATGATATGGATATTGGTTCTCTCTTTGAGTAGATGTTGAATGTGTTCGATGTTACTTTGGAGGGTAATAGTAATGCTAAAATGAGGTGTGTCTTGCAGAACTTCATTGAGAGATAGGTTGCTAAACATAGTACTCGTATGGATCTGGTTATCTATAAGGGTACTACTACCTTGGTAGTGGCATTCCCCATGATTGTGATTTATGAAACTATTGGTGTTTCTCATATGGTTATGGTGGAACTCAACTTGGATAATAAGCTTATTGTTGCTAGTGGAACTACCCTGAATTACCTTGAGGGTAAGGCAATCGTCTAGGTGCTTGCCTTTTCACTAGTCATGGATTTAAAGTATACATCCTAGACTCCTATAGGTGTGACACCATAGGAAAATATCCCTTATGATGTTCATATTGATAAATGTCACAACCAGTATCATCATCAAAGTCTATTTCGACAACTTCCTCCACCATAGCAGCTTTTCCCTTACTTCTTTGGTAGGCACGTTTAGCTTCTTTCCACTCATGCAGTTTTGGATTCCTCAATAATCTTCATAGCTATTTGGAAATTTTCATCCAACGAGTTCCATAATTTATCAAAAATATTTTTTTTTAAATGGTTAAGGTTTTCCTATTTACCACCTCATCAACTGGTGCATCCTCCTCTTCATAAAATTAGACATCCCTTTTCCTTATGGAAGGATCTCTATTATACTCTTTTTCATTTTCCTTTTTCGTAACTCATATTCTTCTTTTGTTACTTGCTCTATTAGCCTTTATATCTGATGAGCTCTTAGTTCAAATAGTCTCCCTTGGGCATAGTTCCCAAGAGTTCCTCTAGTTTTATCTCTGAGCCCATCTATGATGTGGTGAAGTTATTCCCTCTAAGAATAACTATGGCTAGGAAATTAGTGTAAGAGATAATAATATCTACCCATGGTGACATCAAAGGGTTCATGTGATCCATTTTCTAGCCTTGGATTTTCCTTTTTAGATTAGACACTCTAAAGTACGTATGATATTAATCATTAAATATCTTTAACATGGCACTCCATCTACAAATAGATTCTAGCTCCAAGGATTGGTACCAGATCTTTGCTTTCTTAATGAGTTTCCTAGGGAAGATCTTGAGTTTTTTCCAATCATTTTTAATATTTTGTAAGGCATAGGCATAATGAAAGGCTTGTAGATGGTTTTGTGGATTAGAGTTATATCCCCGCTTAAATCTTGGGATATTATTCATGTCTAAGTGCTTGATCCAACTATCCTTCACATGCCTAGTTGGAATCTTAACTACCTTTGCAATGTTAAGCATGCTTTAAGTTGATAACAAAGGTTCATCATCATCATTGTGTTAATGATTTTGATGATGGTTTCTACCACCACTTCATTCTTGGTGGCCTCTATGGTCATTGTTTTCCTGTTGATCATCTTCATCACAATTATGTGTATGACAACTTCTATAAGAACCAACAGATGAAGAGGAATGTTTAGAATTAGATGAAGAAAATGAAGAGGAAGATGGATCATCACCACCATCATGGTATCCACCACCACCTCTTCATTTCTTACAACCATCATCTTTAGGTCTCTTACCATTATGAGGTTTTCCTGAGTTCCTACCTTGACTATCACGTTTTCTTGAATCTAGTTTATGAATAGTGAATTGTAGGTTTAGATCCACACCCTCATCACCAACAACAAGAGGTGGAAAATATTCATTTTGAGAACCATCCAAGAGAGGATCCTTAGTGTCATCTTGGTTCAGTAGGAACAAGGGATTAGTGAAGTATTTCCCCTTCACAAACAGATGGTTCTTCTCTTGATGTCAATCTTACTTGCATTGTGTTTCAATGGGACAATAGTCCCTATTGTCATAACCATTCACAACATATTCCTCTTGAAGATCCAAGATGCCTAACTTCTTACTAATTTGAAACAACATCTTGAGCATAGATTGAGTGGAGGGCATTACGATGTTGCCCTCCATGTCACAACATCATAGTTTCTCATCCTAGTATAGGATGAAGTTGAAGTTTGATACATACTCATTAAGATGACTATATACCACTTCGGACTCCTTTGGGACCAGTAGTTTGACATATTTACACATGTAAGAAGAAAAAGACTTTTTGCAAAAATAAATAAATAAATAAAATTATCAATGTGCTTAGTAGTTATATGTCATGTGAGAGTGATGTTGACCTTGAGTTTGTCCAATGATATTAATAATGGTCACTAACTCTAGATAGCACATATTTCAATAAAAAAAGTCCTCAGAAATGACACCAATGATGAGTAGGAAGGTACCCCTACACCCAACCATACAAATCATGAAGCATTCACATGTGATCTGGTTGAATTTCATGGACTCTATAGTTTCTGGTGCACTAGTTTTCTAGGTAGTGAACCTTGGTCTAAGGTCATTTTTTGTCTTCCCAACTACACTTGTGATGCATATGGTATGGTTAAGTGTAATCAAGGTATATGATTTTTATCATTTTATGTTTTATGTTCTTTGGTGCTTGAAGAGAGAGAGATAAGGTAATTTAATGACTAAATTAATTTAACTAATTCACTAATCTCTACCTAGTCTAAACATAAGCATTTTCTCCCACATTTTGTACATATCCTAAACCCATGTATCCACTACTAGGTTACCAAGTGCTACACTACTAGGCACACTAAGTAAGAACACTACTGGGATTACCAAGTGAATACGTGTTTACACTGAAAGTGGTCATACTTATGTATTTACTCTATTTAGCTAAATCAATTAAAGTCTAATTTAGGTTAATTCATATTAATTAATTTACTATTTAATAAAAATAATGAATTGATAAATAAAACATTTAAACTATCTAGAATGCTGCAAGGTTTATCAAGAAGCTTATCTCTATTGTTGTACACACTAGTGTGGTTTAGGTATAATAGTGCTTAAATAAAGATCTGTACACTCAATGACTCCTACTATGGACACTTAGGGAAAATATTCTAACTTTCAAATAGATAAACTATAAGAGCTCTACTACTACTATGTATTTGATGCCATAAATGTGGTTGGTAAGCTCATATTCATAACCAAAAAATAGACCTTGCATTGATGAGGCTACATTGATGTATGAAATAATGTGTTGATGAGGCCTAGTCGATGAGGCCTCATTAATGTAGCCAACCACAACCCATCATAAATGTTTCAAGTGTTATAGTTTCTAGTTCTAGAAGGAGGGCCTCCACTCAAATTCTTAGCCAAAACCATATTCCAAAACATTTTGTAGAGGCATTTTTCAAAATATTTTTCAAAAAAAAATTTCTAATCTTTCTCAAATATCAGATCTTTTACATTTCAAATTGAAAAACTTGCAAATGTTTAGCTTCAAAAACCAACATTGGTATCCAGTCCCACACAACGAACATGCATCATAGTTGTTATGGGTGACTTGGATTTTTACATCATTTTTACAACAATTGTTCAACTATCTATAACTAGTGTCTTTAGCACTTGAAACTGCAAAACCCACATCTAGGATATTTTGAAAAGCCAATGAAGATTCATACAAAAACACAAATATATTTGCTATGAAAATTCTATAAGAGAACCAATGTAGACATTGCTAGGACTCTATCGTAGTCCTAGGAAACTCAAAATTTTCATATTTAATTTCTTAAAACCAACATACTGGCTTCATGAGGAAAAACTCTTGGATTTATTTTTCCAAGTGAAAATCCATTCCACACCTTCTACCTCAATGTAGTTGGCTAGGACATACTATGATCTACTACACACTCCTTAGCATAGATTATGCTAGTAAAATGAGCATAGTTGGTGGTACCATTTACAACTATAGTAGTAGTTTCAACCATCTTTTCCATTTATAACCAAAAACATCATTGCACAATCCCACTTATTGAAATATTTACTAAAAATAGTAAAAAGATAAAACAACATTTTTGACAATGCCATTTAGCAATTCCACAATTTTGCCCATCGACATGATAGACATGGCATCTAGTCAAGATGGGATGAGGATCTATGATCCAAAAGACCCCATTGTGGATGAGCATAGATGGTCATTAGACAAAGGGAGCAAAGCCCAAATGTTGCTATACTCAATGAAGAACACTATAACTATATCTGTGCTAAGATCCAAGTTGGATTACTTATTCCACATGCAGAAGCCAAAGCCAAGCATGAGTATGAATTGATTTACCATAATGCGAAAGAGTACATACCCTTTTTCTATGACAAAATACTATTGAACAAAACTCATGCTACATAGTCTCTTAATTAATTGAGATGGATGAACGGAGTGAGAAGCTCAATTCAAAGAGCTAGCATGAATAACATGATGAGTTCGAGGCATATCCTAAAACAAACAATTTCATAGGGAGCCTATTCCAATAATCAACCCCTCAAACTACCATAGCCACTTTGGCCCTTCCTATTTCTTCCATGGAATAGGCATCTCAAGCATCATCTCTCATATATCCTATAATGTTTGGGACTACACTAGTTATAGCAATGCACCAGGCACATCCTATGCCTCAAACAAGCTCTGTATTTTCTTCCATGCATTTTTCCACATAGCCTCGATTTGCATAGCCCTCATCGATGGTTATCACCACTACTCACTCATTCTCTATACCAGTGGACCTCACAGAAGGACCATGAGTGATCTAGGGGACACATACACCATTTGTTCCCTTTGTGCCTCAATTGTCAACAAATACATCCTTTTCATTATTTAGCCCATCCATGACCACTATAACATAGCCACTCCCTTCTATATTATAACCCATCATGACGTGACAAGCCTGTTATTAACACCTCAACTATTTGTACAAACTTCGCAACCCATGTGGATGTCCTAATGATTGGATCAAGCATTTCAAATAATTCAAGACTTGATAGAAGAGTTATGGAAGATTAAAACTTCCACAACATAGACTATAAAGATAATGACTTTATATCATGATAATCCAATCAATCACACCATCCTACTAATAACTCTTCCACCAAGAATTCCTATATCTCAATTTACTAAGTATGATGGTGAAGGTAACCATAATTCCCATGTTATAACATTCTATTTTCATTATCTCCTACTATAATCCTAGTGACATATGATAATGAAAATTCTTCCCATGTCCCTTATAAGGAAAGTGTTGGACTGGTATCATGTGCTACCACAAGGATCCATATCCTTGGTTGAAGACTTAATTTCATAGTTTGTTAACCATTTCAAGTACAACTTGACATGACTCTTGACCAACTAATGAAGATCAAGTAGGGATTCCTAAGCCCATACAAAATTTTATACAATGATGGAATGCTCTTCTAAATGAGATTCTAGAACCAATAGCCAAGACTCACCTTCTCACCATATTCAAGAAGGTAGTTAATAACTTTCTTAAGTCAAAATTTTACTATTTGGATCTATGGTTACTCAACCAAGAATTTTCTCAAATAAAAAACATAGAGGATGTCGTTAAGGCTAGTCATGACCCAACCTATGTGGCCTATAAAAGTTAGAAAGTAAGGAGGGATATCAATAAACTAAGAAAGAACATACAATTATGGCTATAGTAGTAAAAGAGTTTAAACAAGTAGAGAGAGGTGGGGATCACCTCCTTGAAACACATCTTCAAACTCATTACAACCATCCAATTCCTATGCCCCAAATCAACCAAGACCAAACTTTGTCTGGAAGGATAGGTCTAAGTACATAAGATTTTTTATGAAGCTCTCTAAGCTTTTAGAACAATTTCTTAAAGACAACTATATACAACATAAGCAACTAGCTAAAGAGGCTCATAAGAGGTACAATAATTTTTGTGACATAGCAAGAGATCCAATGATAGTTACCAAATATGATTCAAAGATACCAAAATACTTTAGAATGGATAGGTACTATCATTATCATCAAATGATAGGTCATGATACCAATTTTTATCTAGCATTAAAGGAATGACCTTCAAAAGATGATAGATCATAAAGCGTTGGTGTTGAATAAACCCAACTCTCCAAGAGTCAACAACAACTCTTACACTATAGCCTCATTTATAGAGATAAAATAGTCCAATCCTTCTACAAAATCATTTATCATCAAATTAGCACCACAACTACAAAACATAAAGGCTAGAGAGCCCTTCATCATATGGGTTCCACCTTCTTCTAACCCTAAGAAGCCTTTCATTATACATGTGCCCCCTTTAGTGGCATCAACTTCACAACCTAGATCATGGATCATCAATCCTTCAAACCCTAAGAAATAATTTATTATCTAGGTGCCTCCACCTTCAATAGGAAAACTACAACAACCCATGATCAAAGACCACCTATAGTGGCCCATAACTTAGAGGTTAGCAAAAAAACCATCATAATAATGATGATGAAAACAACCTATCACCACAACAACTAAACCCACTGAATGCGGTTAACAACAAAAGGCTTCAAATTTATCTAACTCATTGAGGTCTACATCAAGACCAACTACATCCATGGACAAGGGACCCAAGGCACATACATTGAAACCTAGGCCACAAAGTATAGGAAGAATGGAGGAAGTTAAAACCACTAAGGTCAAAAGATTGCACATCAAATAAATTAATTTCCTCATAATAATGGAGCAAGCCAAAGATTCATTAAAACAAAATAAAATGAAACTCAACTTGTATAACCTAGTCATGAGTTCTATAGCTCACATAGATGCACTAGCTTAGGTGTTAACCTCTATCCATGTGAATAGAGACATGCCCACCAAAAAAGAATCAATTCACTCTATCATCGAGCAAGCTTCACTTAGGGAAATTGGGCATCAACCCACGGTTAACTTTCATGATAATGAAGTGAAGATTGACTCTTGAAATAGAGACGTGCTATCCACTCTTACCCTCATTACTATACATGTTGATAAATACAAAGTCCATCATGTTCATGTTGATGATGATCCAACAACTAATGTGATACCATTTTTTATTATCAACAAGCTAGTCTTAACTGAGAATATTTAAACAACCACTACATCATCACTTAAGTCATTTAATGGTTGTTGAGAAATTTCCTACATCCACCAACTTCCTAGTTGTTGATGAGACACTTGGCTTCAACTTAATCTTAGGAAGGCCATGGTTAGCTAAGCTATGCATGGTCTCCTCTCCTATACATCAAGAGATTTACTTGCCCTATGAGAGAGGGGAAATTATCACTCATGGAGATAATGTATCACTACCTTTGATTAACTATGTCAACATTGATCAAGATTTAGAGGTGGAGTTTTAAGAGAAAACTCTTGACACTTAGACTAGGACCACCAATAACAAAGATAATAATAATGGTAGTAATATCAACTCTGCTAAATGGGATGGTCATTGGAAATGCATGCAACATGCCATGCTAAACAAGAAAGATATTGAGCATAGGATCATGCCAAAGGGGCTCATTGATCTATTTAAGATTGAGTGACATGTTTGTAATAACTGTCTTATACCTTCTTTAGTTAATGATTGGTTGTTTACCTTTGTGACATTATATCATATTTCAATATTAACTTTAATCCTATATGCTCTTTTGAGAGCATCACATACTTGCTAGACAATCTATGGACCATGGCCCATCAAGGCCTAAAACTTGCAACCTCATAGCCCACTAAGGCCTAAAATTGGCAAACTCATGGCTTGCTAAGGCCTAAAATTGACAACGTCATGGCCCTCCATGAACTAAAATTGGCAAAATGTGTGGCTTTCCATGGCCTAAAATTGAAAATACTTTATCACCATTTACAACCTAGTTCACATCCTAGTATTTGATTTTACCTTTTCATAACCGATCACAATCACATAAGTTAACCAACATAGCCTATGACATAACAAAAAAGTAAAACATTAAACATTAAAACATATAAATATAATTAAAATTTAGAAATAATAATTGTCCAATTTCTATAACATAGTAACCACAAAATTTTAAATAATAAACCATATCTCAAACATCAATGGCCAACTCTAGCCACAACATCATAACAACATGAGCATCAACTACAAATGAGATAACCAAAGGTAATGATCAAATGAATGGTACTAAAGGGCTACTGGAGGGGGTTAAGGAGCACTCCCATATTCACTAGTGGGGCCATTAGCATTGCCTAGTGCTTTTATCATAATGAAACAATTTTCATTAGTAATCAACAACAATCACAAATTCCAAATTGAATTTTGGAAAATTTTACTAGGCATCCTAGTTAATGATGAAATTAGCCATAGTAAAAACACTAGGAGGGCTAGTTAAAATTTTCTAAAAACTCAAATGACTATTGAAAATTAAGTTCCAACATGTAAATGACCGTAGAAACCTTTGAACATAGTGCTAAAAATAGAAGGCTATCTACGTTAGGATGAAGGCTAGTTTTCACAACCAAAACTGCAATTGTACAAGGCTATCTACACTAGGATGAAAATGATAGATTAGGACTAATTTTTTCCCCAAGTCTAGCATTTTTTGGGCATGAAATTAAATATAATTTAACATATATGTTGTAGTTCCAAGTTTGGAAAAATTTTAAAACACCATAGAAAGCCTTAACAAAATTTAATGAAAAATTGCACAACAACACAAAATTGAGAAAAATGGCTATGGTAATTCATTGATTAAAAATATTAAAAAAAAATTAACTTGGAAAAAATCACTTCCAAACCCTCCCTAATAGCTCACAACATCCCCAATAAATTGGGACATTTTCTAGAAAAATATTTCAAAGTGCCAACATTGCCCATCTTTGTAGGGGTAAAACCATGAATACCAAAAAACTCACTTTACACCAATCTGCAAAGAAACTCCCTAGAAATTAACCATACATCTAAATTTGATGATTCCATAGTCGTTTGACTCATTAAATGATAAACTAAAAAATCAAAACTAGAAAACACAAAAATTCCTATTTGACTTTGCAAAAAATAAAAAATAAAAAATTAACATGAATAAGACCATGAAAACCAAAATCCCACGTTGTGCAAGTTCATGAAAAATAATTCTTCAAAACTTAACCACACATAAAAGATTTAGGGATTATAGAGCTATTGGAATTGTAAAAAAAAAACTAAAAATCCAAAATAGAAAATTCTTAACCATTTTGGGATGAAAAAATATCAAAATGACATGAAAAATGGCCAAAAACTGAAAACCCACTATACAGTGGCTTACCAAAAGAAATTGTAGAAAATCAACCATAGGTCAAAATTTAGGGTTTTAAAAAGTAGTTCAACCATTAAACATAATACTAGAATCCCATGACAATATTAATTAAAAAATTCTAACCATTTATATACAAACAAATACAAAATTGGTGCTACTTTTTTCGCCAAAACCATAGATTAACACATAGAAAAGACTAAAAACATTTTAATTTAATATATAATAATAATACAATTATGGCAGAACCAAAATCCCATTAAGATAGCCTAGATATATTATAGAAAATTTGGAAAATTTGATTACAACCAACACAAAAACCCACAAAACCAAAAACACCTAGGATTCCAATGCAATTTTACATGAAATACCTAGGATTTGCATACATGGGAGCCATGATAGTAGAGCATTCACTAATCAATGGCCATGGAAGGTGGAAGAAACCTTGTGCATCAATGTTAGCCTCCTATAAGGTTGGATTTTTACTTGTTTCATTATTCATTCTTGACATCAAGAACAAGTAGCACCAAAATTGGTAAAACCTTCACATTTCTAGTCTGCTACAGCAACTACACCTACTCCTTGCACTAGAAAGGCTAGAATACACTAGGAAGAGGTGTGGTGGAGGAAAGGATAGGATTAGAACTCTAGTGATATGTGATAAAGCTTGGGAGTAATGAAAGAATTATGATTTATGTGAAATTGTAGTTTGGAAAACACTCCCAACTTATGCACCTAACTTCAAAACCCTAGTTTCCCCAAATCATTCATCCAAGTCCCACTAAACTCAATGATCATAATTAGAAAGTGGAACTACACTAGGTAAGTGGGAAATTAATTCATGCAAAAACTCAAATTTAAGGTGGATCCTACTAGGCACCTCTACAACAAGCCAATGGGAATCCTAAAACACTTGGATTTTTAGCTTCTCCATGGTGACTATGCTTGGGTTTAAGCATCCAAGAGACTCGAAGTGGATTCCAAATAATAAATACTACCATAACCCACCTCACAACTATCCATAAATTTCATTAAACCTTATGCCAAAAATGGGATACCAGGTGTTGACATTAATGGAAACTAAACACCAAGGCCAAAACTCACACCAAAACCTATCATTTTGGGCAACTACACTAAGAAACTTCCTTACTACACTAGCCATTGCAGTTCCAAGTCATCATTAAAAGTCTTCAACTCTACATATGGAAGTCTTGAAGCATTTCTAAACACTATAGAAATCCTTACCTCATCTTCATTGTCAAGCTTTCTTGAAGAAGTATTGAGCACCATCAAAGCCCTTGGAGTTATTATTTGAGGAATAGGATTTCCTCCCATTGAAATCCTTGGGTGATGGTTTTCCACACTTCCATAGCTAGATTTACCTTCCTCTTCATTTACTCCATCTCCACCTAGCTATAAAACTTATTCATTTGAATGTACATTATGTTCACATCCATATGTTGGAATATGGCTAGGACTAGCTTGTTTGTTCACCTTTGTGCTAATTTCATCCAATCAAGTAACCATCATCTAGAAGGATAACTTCATGCTCTTCATGTCACAATTCAAAGCTTGCACCTATTTCTTCTTGGATGTCATCTAAAATTGACAAAATCCTTAACCAAAATCCAAGCAACAATAAAACTATTCTCTGAGACAAATAATGTTGGAGTAGGTTCACTTCACAATTAAATCACCTTTAATGCACTAAATCTAGATATTATGCAAAGAAAAATTTATTTACTAGAAAAAAAAGAAAAATAGCTATCTTTAATTAAAATTACTATAAGATTACAATATGGTTCACACAACCCATAAGCATCCAAAAACCTATGACACTCAAACAATATTGTAGAGCATGAGGCTCTACAATTACATAATGGTTGTTCTTAATGCAGGACACAACCAAGAGAAATCCCTTCCACAACTTGAACTGGAGATCTGAACTCAAAAATAAGATACAAGAAAATAGAAAACATAGAACAACACACCACAAGCTAATCTTTAAGTTTTAATCACCTATTACACTCATCCAATGTGCTCACCTAATATGTCTTTCTCAATTCTCCTTGCATGCACGCTCTCCTCCAACTTCATGGATGAAGGAATACATAATTATAAAGATATAAAATCCTATTAAGCTTTCTATTTAACTCCCTAGATGTTTCCCACATGGATATGGAGTATTTTGGATGTTTCCCTAACATATACATCTCTTGTTTTATGTAGATGTATCCTATGAGAGCTCTATTCTTGAGAGAGACATCTACTATTTGTGAGAGATATCTTCTCTAGATTGGAGACATTTACACTTTAAGGGAGACATCTTTGAGGAGACGTCTATCTTTCTGAGGAGGCATCTTCTATGAAAGCCCTACTCTTGGGAGAGACATCTACTATTTTTAATGGATATCTTCTATGGACTGGAGATGTCTTCACTTTAGGAAAGACATCTCTAGAAAGGCATCTTTCTTTTTGGGGAGATGTCTATTCTAAAGGTGCCAAAACTAAAAATTATTGTTTTGATGTCAAGAGCCTTTGGATGCCTCCCAACAAGTCCCCATAGACCTTGGAACCTTCTAAACTCATCAAAATAATCCACAAACACCTCCAAATATGCTAAAACATCCAAGAATCTTAATCATAAAAATTCAACATAAAAAAACATACAAAAGCTAGACACATGCGTCCAGGTCTTCTCAAAGTGCAAAACCTCTTAAAACAACTTGTAGGACAAGCACAAGAAAATCAAAAGAGGTGTTCCTATAACAGACACTATCGTAGGAGTAGTGTAGGGACAATACATAGATAATAAACCATGGGTAAGTTATTATGTCTCTAAAAGTCTAGACCAATCCCAAGTAAATTACAAAACTACAAAAAAAAAAGAACTCTTGGCCATTGTGTATGCTCCAACTAAATTTAGGTATTATTTAATACGATATAAAATTAGAGTTTACACTAATCATTCAACCATTAAATTTTTAGCTTCTTAAAAATTGGAAAATTCTCGGATAATGAGATGGTGCCCATTACTTCAAGAATTTGATCTTGACATTTTAAATAAAAGGGGTAGAGAAAATGTTGTCACATATAATCTTTCTAGATTGGAAACAAGGAATGAAAATAGGACAACATAAATATTAATGATGAATTCCTTAATGAACAACTCTTCTCCATAAATAAATATCCTTGGTTTACTAATATAGCAAATTACCTTACCATTGAAAATACCAACTCAATAGAGTGAGGAGGAGAAGAAATATTTCTTAAGAAACATCCCCAAATACACTTGGAATAAACCATATCTCTATATAATATGTAAAGATAATGAAGTGTGTCGATGTGTGGCTAAGGATGAACAATAAAAAATTTTACATGTGTCATGATAATCTTGGAGGTGGAAATTCTGATAGTTGATGAACTACTATAAAAATCTTGCAAAGTGGATTTTATTAGCCTTTAATATTTAAATATGTTCATAAATATGTTCATGAATGAAATAAATGTGAAAGAACATGGGCAATAACCAAAAGAAAAATGATACTACTAAACCCAATCTTAATAATGGAACCATTTGATATGAGGGATAAAGACCTTTGGGACATTTTCACCATCTAATGGATGTCAAATCATTCTAGTTTGCATAGACTATGTTACAAAATGGGTAGGAGGTAAAGCCATCCTAACAAATGATGTTAAAGTAGTTGTAGCTTTTCTTAGGAAAAATATTTTGACATGATTTCAAAATCCATGAGTAATCATAAGTGATCCAAGAACTCATTTTGTAAATCAAAAAATTGAGAAATTCCTTAAGTTTGTGAAATTCAATAGAAGATAGCTACTTCATATCATCCTCAAACTAATGGTCAAGTAGAATATTCAAATTGAATCATTCTAAAGATATTAACAAAAATCATATGTTCTAAAAAGAAAGATTGGTCTAAAAAATTACTAAATGCATTTTGGGCTTATAGGATAACATATAAACCAATTTTAGTCTATTCACCTTATCAATTGGTTTATGGAAAACAATTTTTATTGCCAGTATAAATCAAATACTAATATTTACAATTAACACAACAATTGAATTTTTATGAAGAAACAAATCACAACTTTGGAACAACTCAAATACATGAACTTGATGAAATGTAGCTACATGCCCTTGACAAGCCAAACATCATAAAGAAGCAAATGAAGAGTTTTCATAATAGGAATATATTTACGAAGCATTTTTCAACAGGTGATAAAGTCCTTTTGTATAACATGAGACTACATAAATTTCCAAGGAATTTAACAACTCAGTGGAAAGGACCTTACATAGTGGTACAAAATCACAATAACAAAAGTGTTTTAACTGCATCTATTGATCATTTATCTACTATATTTCTAGTCAATGGCAAATGGCTTAATCTATATCATCAACATAAAATTTAGGAACAAGGAGAGGATGAATTAGTAGAGTTAGGAAAACCAACTTATCCCGAGGATGATGGAAGAAATGAAATGACTTAATTTGATGTATTGGCCATGGGTAGTAACCTTCATAACATGTCATATGTAATACTATAATATAACATAAAATGTATTTCAGTCTACAACTTTTTCCTTGAAAAATGTAGAGGACAATAGGAAATTCTATTGTTAGGTGAGACTTTAAAGAATTCATTAGCATCATGTTTGGAATGTAAGGGATAATGACAACTCCCCCTACCTTGAGATAGGTCAATTTAAACCCAAAATCCATCAAAGGATTATCCTTAGACTATAAATTAATAAAATATGTAAATTCATTATTTTTTTTCTAATTTATAATATTCTTTAATTTTTCTAAGTCTCATGAATCATACAAATAATAACCTAGTTTGGTTCATGAACATGAATGTATGGTTGTAGTAATTACTTTATTGGATACATTAATAAGGAGAAAAGGATGTGTCATATTGGGACTAGCAAAAAAGGTGATACCAACATGAGGAATTTAATCATCACCCAAGTGAGCAACCCATTAAATAGATCCAAAAATATCTTTTTCTTCTACAAGACCCTCATGATTGAAGAAGCCCAAGTTATCTACTTTCATATTTACAAAAATAAATAAGGGAAGCAAAGGATTATATATATATATATTCAATATGTGAAAAGGATTCCACAAGAACCTTCAATCATGAGAAGGGACACACTCCCACAAGAACCTTATAGTTGGAGTGATGCTTAAGGCTCACAATTTTCAACATCCATGAAGATCCTCCTTCCATAAGCAAAGTGTCTATCGATGGAGTAGTTTTTCTCATTCCTATTCTCTATGTTATCACCTTTTAGCTAGGGTATCATACTAGACATGGCAGATTGACTTATCTCAAGAGGTATTTTACTAATTCTTTTCATTTTTTATCACTTACCTTATCTGGCTTATTTTATCCTTTGATTCATGTTACTTCATAATTTTAAGAGTATTTTTTATTCCAATTTTTCTTCTATATTTTTGGCTATATCACTTCTACTTTCTATTGAGCTACCATCTATTATATCTACTGACACTTCTAGCTCTAGGATCTTACATGTGTTTCCTATCATGTCCTCCATATGTGTTAATGGTCAATATTCCTACTATGGTAGAGCATTATGGATACTAACAATTGAAAGGCCCAAGTCTACCAGTATTTCATCATAGTGAAGGATACATAAAACCCATGGAATTTTTTCCTTTTTGGTATATCCTCTTAGCCAACCAAATTTCCATTTTCTCAATAATTATTTAACTAATTAACCTATGTATGAGACATATCATAGTTTAATTAAGGAGGGATAACCAACTTTAGACGGATGGGATAGTAGGCATAATAACCATGGAAGATAACACAAGAGAAAGTTAGGGAATGCGTTCGATGCAAGAAATGCATGTCAAATCCTTAAAACTTAGGAAAGGTAAAGACCTTGAGTTTATAAGACATTCTTGCACCAAATAAAGCAAACCTTGTGAGGTAATGTTTATCCTAATTAATCCTAGGAAGGGCCTTCCTAACAAAGTTACATATGGACTCCTACCCAATTAATAAGAATTATTTATAATGAGTGAAAAAGTAAAATTTTGTATATTATTAAGTAAATAAGTTTATTGCTCTATCATCAATTTGTATTGCATCACATGATGTCAAGAGACTATCACAAATTATTTTATCAAAGGATATCATAGCATCAATGTTCATCAATGTTATTGATAGAAAACAAACTTTCTGTAATTAGCAATATTGAGAGTCATCATAGCTTCAATGTTTGGTTAAAAGTGAACTTGCGGTATATTGATTTTAGTGATATGAATCAATAAGAAGTTAAAGATAATTCAATATATCAATATAATTATTGATTTGATTAATTTACATTGAAGTACTAAAGAAAAAATATATCAATTCATATCAATTGGATTGATATGGATCGATAAAGAAGAAATTAACCCTATTATCTAGCACCTGAACAACATGGCTATGATGAGCTTCGATATGTTGTTTAGACATATCGATTCATGTAGACTATATCGATGAGGATCAATAAGACTAAACTTTTCCTAAATGTTTCATGTATTATCAACATGACCATAATGAAAATCAATATATCAGAAGACTAAACACTTTTTGTATTGATCTATATTGATTCATTGATAAATTTCATCCCACTTTGTATGGATCCAAGGTGATTTCATGACAAAAATCAATATCATTAAAATATGAAAAAAAATTAAAATGTAATAGTAAGGTGGTGGTATATTCTAAAGACACCACCTCATGGAGGGTACAAGAAGGATAATCATTATCCAAAAATCCTAACAACAGGAGTAGAAGCTTCGATGTCTTTTCTTCTTCATGGCTAAAATGAGCAGTGTGTCATTAGCTAAGGAATCATGGCTAAGAGTGGGGTCTTCATGTGCAACCCCCACCATTTCTTTTGCAAGGCAAGCCTTATTTACTATTCAACCAATTTTTGTAATTAAGATTGAATGATATTTTTGTTTTTTTTTTCATTCCACAACCTCCTACCCTAGTATAAGTGATCGATTCCTTACCTATAGAATAATAGGCTAAGGTAAGCATGGGTATTATCAAAGAAATTATAGATATCTTCTATTTTTTTAATTTTTTTGTTGTATTATAAGCACCTAGGAATGAACACCAAAAAATCGTTCCTTGACACCATGATGTTGACTATTCCAAGTGCTTTGATCACACAAATGTTTCGATGTATTAGTAGTTAGAGAAGATGGGATGTGGGGTATTTATTTGACCCTCCATTAACTAGTTCATTCAAGGAGAGGTCCTTGAACTCTAACAAAACCTCAAGCTACATTTCACCAAGGTAGATACTCTAGAGTGCTATTTGGTCTCCTTAATGAGGAAGATGCACATGAAGGTGACGAAAGCAAAGCTTGAGGAGTGGTTTGGATTACCAATTATGGGGAATGAAATTTTTTAGCCCTAGGCCAGCATAGAAAAGAAGTAAGACCTTTTCCCCCAATTTATTGATGAAGCAAACTCTAGGTGGCTCAAGGCACAAGGTTTTCATTTTGTAAACCTTCAACTAGAGCACCATCTTATGATATCGATGATTTTCATGAATGTCCTATCATCCATGCATACAACCTATGTGTTGAGTCCTATAGTTCGTGTGATGAAGGCCTTGAAGTTTGGAGAGGAAGAAAATTTTTCTTACCTCCTGATTAGGTATGTTGTTTATCATTACAATGATGATTCATTGAAGCTTTTCTTCCCATTCATCATCTTATCCATTCTCCAAAATTCTGGGGTACTAGAGCTTCAAACGGGCACAAAGGTGCACCTTACAGTTCTCAAAAAGGACACCTTCACTTGTTCTTTAATGATTTATATAAAGGTTGACCAATTAATTAAAGAATCACATGATCTAGGCTCTTCATTGGCACTTGAGTTTAGTGAAGTTTGGGAGTTCAGAGAGAAGGTCCACAACCAACTTTAAGAAGTACAATCCACCCAATGGGAGGTTCTATTAGTGTAAGATAAGATTACCTCAACTCTCACCTCATAGATAAGAGGGTTTTGAATATTGAAAAACATGTCCATCCTCAAATCTAGGATGATGATGAAGGGGTAGAGCCTTCTCATTTTGAAGAAGATATGGAGGTGAAGGGAGGATAAAAGTATTGATCCTTGCCTTGATTTTCATCTTGGTTTTGTTTGTCTGAATTTTTATTTTTAAATCTAGAATTATGATGGATGGTAAAATGTTTAATTTTTGTTTTTATTTTTTTATACATATATATCATTTGATTATACTATGATACAGTTTCAGTTTCTTTTGCAAAAGGATATAAGTGTGAATGTGATGCTAATATATATTAAATTTTTGTTCAAATATTTTTTCTCACCATTTTTTTAGTTTTTTATGCATGTTAAAAATTAATATATGTTGGGAAATATATATATTTAATCATCTTAGTTGGCTAGACACTACCTAAAGGCTATTTGGGGGTTGTGATGAACCCTAGAGTCTTCTAGTTTTAATGAATTAAAAACTTAACTTTTTATTTTTTATTTTTGTTTTACATTATTGAAGATCATCGATTTTTGTGAGAACTATCAATAAGTAGTAATTGTCTTATTGAAACTATTTTATCACAAGTTATTATGGGATTAGTGTAATAGATTCAAATTATAATGATCTTTGTAGCTATAGTGACAAGGATCGATAACATTCAATAACAAGAGCAAGTACCTCATCAAGAAATCAAAATATCAATCTACATCATTGGCATGATCTATATCAATCATTAAAGAACACACAAATTATGATACAGTTGGATACCTTGTAACCAATTGACATGGAACTATTTGATGCAAATTGATTTCCCAAATAATGATATTTTTCTAGTTTTAATTAAATCAATAGTATAAATGAAGAAGTGTGATGTTTAATAGAGGATTTTTTTCCAAATCCTAGAGAAATCCATACCTAATTGAATCCCTTGTTGAATTTCCTTATTATAAAAATTATTGAGGAAGATCATTGAGACTTTATGGTAATTAACAACCATTAGATTTCTTCTGAGGCTATAAAGTTTCTACATTGTAAAATCGGCAAATCAGGGTCACATATTAGGTGACATTTCCTTTGTAATGTTCTAACATTTACGTTAATTTTATATGTTTTCAATTTGGTTTGATCATTTGTTTCTAGCTTTGAACTTAATATTAGAAGTTAGTGTGAAGACTTTGATTTTACTTATGAGTAACAGTCATAAGCATGGAGTTTCAATTAAATTTGGATCTAACCATTTATTTTCTTGATGATCTCTTTAACTTTGAATCATTCTTCCACAAATATGACTTGTGGATTAGCCACAAATGAGGTGACATCTCTACAATGAAGGTAACTAAGCACCAAACCTTGGTTGGCTCATCAATTTAAAATATAAATTATTCAACATAATCATAAAAGCTAACATATATAATTCAAACTATTGTATTAAATGCAAAAAATATAAACTAAAACTTGTGAGCTAATTTATGAGAATATGAAAAAAAAATTTGTTAAATGGATGATAAAATTATGATGATCTTCAAATCATTGTGAGAAATTCATTTTGCAAGAATGTAAACAAAAGAAAAAGAAAATTGCATAAAAATACCTTAAGGAATAGCTAGAATATGTCTTTCTTATATTCAACTTTTTTATGATTTAAAGTGCTCTCATTAAGTTTACAATGAAGGAGAAGACTACATATAGCTTTTAGAGATGCATCACTTTGATTAGGATTATAGGTGGGATCAATACTTCTTTACTAAAGTAAAGTGTGCACACATTAACATGAAATTAAGCATGAACTTTAAACATTGGAAATTAAAAACTAACTTCTAATGAAATCTAACTTTTAAACTATAAATGCTACATTAATTCAAATTTAAAATATGATAAGAAACATGAAATTAAAAGAAAGATTAATGTCTACATGGAGATACATCTCACACTATCTTCAATAATTAGAGAGTTTGACTAAAGTATTTGAGCATTTCATGTCACTTCTTTGATTATTTTCATGCTTGGTTTAATGCTCACATTTAGACAATTTTTCTCAAATTACCTCTAGTTATGTGGATTAATATTGATCTATATTTTTTATAACTCAATCTTTGGTTTATTACTTGGAAACCATGGCTATTAAGAAGAAATCATTGTAATTATTGAACAAAAATATGGAATATTTTAGAGGTGTTTTCAAGTTGCATGTAAATTATTTAACCTCAAACTTTACTTAGGATAATTCATGATTAAATTATACATCACCTAGTACTTAGGGGATCTAATGGCATAATTCTTATAACTTAATAAAAATAATCACCATAAGCATTATAAAACCTTAATCAAAGTACATGGTAAATTTGAAATTCATATTAGAGTACCTAAAGAATAATTTCCATAACCATAAACCAAATCTCAAAATTAAATTTCATAGCCATGATAAAATCATAATCACAAGAATAGTTAATAATATCCATCAATGTATAAGTTCAAGTAAATCATGTTCATCATAACATAGATCTTAAAAGAAAGCTAAATTTGAAATTAAACAAAAAATCCATTAATCATTCTCCATTACCATCAATTTTCTTGCTCCTACCACCTAAATCTACATAAAAAACATGTAGGAAGGATTAGAAATCTTCCAATAGAGGTAATCACCATTGTGCATCTAGAAAAAGCTATAGGAAGGAGCCACGTGTTTTATAAGAAGTCATATCAAGAACTAAAAGATTAGAAGCTATGTTCAATATCAGAAAAACCATGGCATTCATATAATGCCAAGAAATAGATTAACCAAGAATGTGTTAGATATTAACCATCCATAAAATCTAGTTAGCTCATAACGATCTTACCTATGTTAGATGTTGTTAATACTGTAACACATGTTTATGCATTGACGTGCCCTCCATATCCATTGATGCTTATACGCGTTGGCATAATGCATTTTTTTGTTGGCATTGGGGTGGTGTCCACATCCAGATGGGGTTTTGGGTCTCTTATTTTTCAAATTTTCTCTCATGGTTACTGATTCCATGACCTATAAATTCCTTCTTGATGGGAGAACAAAGGCACCACGAATCACAACAGGGTTGCAGTTTAGGTCCCTTTCACAGATGCTTGGAGGTTGCATACACCATCATTCTAGAGTACCAATGTGAAAGAAGAATTTAAACAAGATTAATCAAAGGCATCAATGGCTTGATGTTACTTCCATTTGCTTTCACATTCTATACTTTGATTACTTGTGTAATTTGAGTTTTTTGCACAATTATTTTCCTACATTTGGTATTGAAGCATTAGATCTCTATATTGATGCATTTTGAAAATGGTGCAATTATCTATATCAACTCTGGACTAGAATCTGGTTGTTGAGTTGAATTAAATTGAATTCTAGATTTGTCATTCACTTCACTAATGCATGGGATATTTAAGTATGTTATATTTCCCATGAGCATTTAATATTTAATGGCCTATGTTGTTGTGCCCATTGCATATATTGTTGTGCCCATTGCCTGTGTTGCTATGTTTATTGCCTGGTTTACTATGTTATTAGAACCATCAAGACTACTATGTTTACTCCACAGGATATAACAAGTTTGTTTTTCCTTGATATTTTAAGAATTTTGTCATGACCATCATGTTTCACAGCAAGTTTGTTTTTCCCAGTAATTTTAAAAATTCAATCATGACCATCATGTTTCAATGAGTCAATGAAGGATACTTTATTGCTAGTTTAGTTACTTAAAAGCATGTGGATTATGTTTTATGACTTAACCATAAAAATATACATAATGGTCATGGAAAATCATTGTGTAACTGTGTAACATGTATCAATCTATGACCATTACTATTTTTATTTTTTTAAAAAAAAGGTAGGGTTTTAACCCAATGTTTCCTTTTTCCACCCATCACAGTCTAAAGGTATCATGGCTATAAAGTATTAGAAGTCAAAGGATAACTTTGCTAATGTCCTAAGCAAGTTGGTTATATGCATTTTTGATAAAATTATGTTTATACCATGTTAAGTTTTTGAATTTATCAATTTTATGCATATTTTGTATATGTATGAATCATTATAACTAGTGATCTATATAATTTTGCATAATTAGAGAGTAGCTACAACATCTTTAATTATGAAAAATTATGTACTAAGAGCTTTTGGATCACATATGGTAGACAACATTAAAAATTGTGATTAATTATATGTAATATGACAAATTTTATCCCACAGGAATTTTTATTGTATTTAATATGATTAATTAAGTTAATATGTTAAATTATTTTTATTGTATTTAATATGATTAATTAAGGATGAAGAAAAGAAATATAATTTAATAGTTTTATCATAAGGATATATGAATCTCTTTCAATTAAAATTTATCCCATAAGCAATTTTATGTCATTTGATTCATATTTTTCATGATCTACATTGGTAAACATGTCTTATGGTATTGTAACCTCAAATTTAGTGACATAAGTGTACCGACTGAAATCGTCGGTCTCCGGCTGGAAGGAAACAGAGACCGTGGGATCACCGGACGCTTACAAAAGACTCTACCTTCGCCTAAGGGTGAGCTGGAATGCATGAAGGTAGAGTACCTTGGGTGGTCCGCACATGGATCAGACAAGGATTTCCCCAAACGTGCACTGAAGTGCTATACACTGGGTTATACATAAACAGCATAGCGGTGTAAACGAAGCGTAAACAATGCAAGCGATTCGAATAGGGCGTAAACGTGAACAAACGTAAACAGAATGCGTGCAACAATTGATGAAAACTGTAAGCGATTATGGGAAGGAAATGTAACAATGACATTACAGAATGAAAGTATAATGCACTGGTCTAACGCAGTTGTGAATGGAACACAAGGCGGAAGAAAAGCCCCGGTGGATACAAGGATGACTGCGGCCAAACCACACTGTAAGCACAGTGTAGAAGCTGTCTGCTCAGCGTACAAGGTTGTCCAGCGTAAGAGGTCTTTGTGCTCTAGTTTTCAACGTAATTACCCTTCGGTCTACTCCAGGATTTTGCCAACCGCCCCGTACTAAGGAAAAATTCGGGCTTTTATACAGGTTTTGACATTGGAGTCGGGTTGGGTGACACGTGGACGTTGACCGGGTGCAAAAGGCGTAACATTTACAAGTGTACAAACTTTACATGTGTACAATATATTACATCAACTGAGTGTATACGCTGGGTGTGCTAGGCGTAGATGCTGTGGACGCCGGGCGTATACGCTGAGCGTATACGCTGACAATGGCTTGGCATATACGCTGTATGTGCTGCTGGACGTATATGCTGAGGGTGCATACGCTAATGGTTGGCCACTTGCTTCAATCCTTGCTCTTCAGTGTTGTCCTCATGTTGTCTTTGGAGATTTCATCGCCGGGCGTACACATCTGTTGTTGTTCCTGACAAGCGTACATGCGAGGTGTGTACGTCAGGCGTGTACGCTGATTGCCAGGCATATACGCTGGGCGTATACGCTGTGGGTGTGAACTTGGGCGTATACGTTGGGCGTATATGCTGACACTGCATACTTAGTGAAAATTAAGTATTTTAATCCCCAAAGTTGCAATGTGACACCAAATGTGGCCAAGGTCGTCTGTGGGTCCCAAGGACCTACTTCTTGTTGGACAAGTACCAAGCTCAAAATTTTGTCATGTTTCATTGGCCCCTCTTTGTTGATGCTTGGAGGAATCAACCCGAGAAGCGTCAACAAAGAAGTGAAAAACACCACAAGCAACTTGATAGAGACTTTGTCCGTTGCCACTTGACTAGACATCATTGCACTATGTTCGATAGTACATGGGATCGGAAAAGTGAAATTTGTAGCTAGTAGGAGGATAGAGATTGTGGGGACTGGTGACTGCCCAAGGCATTGTGCTGGGGCAAGGGGATGCTTGGATATGCGGCATGCTGATCTTTGTCTATAGCTAGGATTTAGCAGACTCAGAGTTCAGACATGCAATGTGCATCTTTTGGTGGAACAAGACTCTTGGTAAGTGTTCAAGAGAACCTGTTGGCAAGACCAAAGCCACGGGAGGAGGTGTTACCTTCTTTGGAGGAACAGGGCCCCTTTTTAATGTTGAGGGGAGGAGCCTATTGGCAGAGAGCCAAAGCCATGTAATTGGATGTTTTCTAGTTGTTCTTGATATGAGTACTTGGTTTCGAGACCACTGCTTTCCCACCTGGGGCTTATGGGAAGTGCCCGGGCTCTTCTTCTTTTTTTGGGAAGGAACTCTGCTTTGATTTTGTACTCATGCTCAAGTGTTATGCTGTGTGTTGCAACTACCTCAAGGTGCTACAATGTGTAACAACGTGCTCAAAGTTTTGGATGTACTGGGTGTATCAGAGGTGTGACTGGGTAGAGTGTGTCGGTGGACGGATAGATATGTATTGGGAGATGGGGGTGTACTAATGAATGGTTTTGATTTAGTCTTGCCATGTGTGTTGCGAACATTGTCTCATCTTGCTGCTTGTGATGAAGTGCATTCTTGTGCTAAAACCTCTAGATGTCATCCTGCAAACATAACTCTAAGGAGACAAGAAAACCATGAGCGAATATGCGATCTTAGACTTACACAGCTACAGATGGATCAGCGATGCTGAAGGAGATTTCAGGCACTGTATGTCAATGGCAGTAGTGTTGGTCAGATCTACGGATGGCGAGTGATGCAGTGATGAAGCTTAAATGTGGCAGCAGATTGATGAGCCAGGGATGAACCTGCTAGTTTATAGTCTTGGCAGACTATCATGGGTTAGTTTTATGTCATAACCCATCGGACATTGCCCGTTTAGCATCGTGGTGGACGTTGCGTTGCCAGTTTTTTGTCTTAGCGGACTGTGCAGAGGCAAACCAGTTTATAGTCTTAGTGGACTCTGATGGTTGTGACGGTGGCAATTTACTGTCATGCCAGACAGGTGCTAGTTTATTGTCATTGCGGACACTGTGGGGTATCAGTTTATTGTCATGATACCAGGACAGTTGTGGTGTCAGTTTTAAGTCGTGACCCAGGACTGTTCTATGGTATCGGTTTACCGTCATGATTCTAGGATGAGTTGTGGTATCAGTTTATAGTCATGATTCCAAGACTTACACGTACCTAAGCTTGTACTCAAATGTAGAATGATTTTAGGAACGAGTGATTGGTTGGATTGGCAAGCTCATCTCCTTCCATGTCAGCTAACTTGAATGCTCCATTGTCAAATGCTTTAGTGACCAAGTAAGGTCCTTCCCAATTGGCTGAGAACTTTTCCACGTGTTCACGAATAGCCTTAAGCATAAGGTCACCTTCTTTGATAGGGAATTTATTAGTGTCATGCCAATGTTGCTATCGTTGTTGTTTTTGGTATCATTCGATCTGATCGAGCACACGTGTGCGTTCCTCTTCCACCAAGTCAAGATCAATGATACGTAGATCATTTTTTTGTCCTTCGTCGAGGAGTCCGGCGAGGGTGATCCTCAATGATGGTACCTGCAGTTCCAAAGGTAAAATAGCTTTTGAACCATAAACAAGACTGTATGGCATCTTACCTGTCGAAGTTCGATGCGTAGTATGGTATGCCCACAATGCGTATACCAATTGTTCGTGCCATCTTCTCTTGCTTTGGGCAAGCATCTTCTTAAGTATTTTCATAATCATTTTGTTCGTTGCTTTTGCTTACCCATTGCTTTAAGGATAGTAAGGGAATGAAAATGATTGTTTGATCCCCAGACTGTCACAAAAGGTTTTGGTTTGATGTTTTCAAGGATGAAGTTGCACATGTGTTTAGATGTGGTTTTTCAAAGGGGAGCAGCTTCTACCCACTTCATGAAGTATTCTGTTGCGGTTATGATAAAACCATGCCCTGCAGAGGATGAGGGTGTTATTGGGCCGATGAGGTCCAACCCCCACTTTTGGAAGGGCCACGTGATTTGTGCTGTATGCAACTCATTTGGTGGTACATGGATTAAATTGCTATGTTTTTGGCAAGTACTACATGTTCTAACCTTGGAGAGACAGTCATATTCCATGTGTGGCCAGTAGTAGCCTAAACGTCTTATTTTCATTGCCATGGCTTTTGGTGCTATGTGTCCTCCGCATAGTCCCTCATGTACCTATTCAACAATAGTTTGTGCATCGATACTACTAATGCATGTTAGCAGTATGCCTTCGTAGGATTGACGACACAGTGTTTCTCCTACCAGGGTGTACTGCTTAGAACGTTTCCGCACTGCGTCTTTCTGCGCATTTGTTAGATGTCATGGTGTTTCGCCGCGTAGAAGGTATTATCTTATGTCATCGTACCATTTTGTCGTGTGTGTTGTAGTAACAGATGCAATCGGTGATGTGTCAAGAGTATTGGTTATTGGTCCGACACAACTGGTCATAGAGCTTGGTAATGCATGGAACATGTCTGGCGATCTGTTTAATGCTAACGTGGCTAACGCATCTGCGATGGTGTTATCATTTCTCGAAACGTGTTGCACATCGATGGTTTCAAATTGCCTCATTATGTGTTTTGCCAAATCGCAGTATGGTTGTAAATGTTGGGCTTTGCAGGTATAAGCATCTGTGACCTGGTTTAAGACTAGTTGTGAGTCTCCTCTAACTACTAGCCGTGCAATGTCTGAAGCTAGTGCTGCTACAAGACCTCTAAGGAGACCTTCATACTCCGCTATTTTGTTGGTACAATGGAAATTGAAATGGTAAGCAAAGGGTCTGATCTTCCCGGAGGGATATGTGATGACAGCGGCCATACTTCCCCCTCGAGAGGTGGATGCGCCATCAAATTTTAGGATTGCGTCGTAGTCGTTGGGCACTGTGTCTATGGTGCTTATATTCTCATCCGGGAATTCTGGCTCTATTATCGCTTGATCATGCGTTGGTGAGGTGGTCATTTGATTTGCTATAGCTTGACCCTTGACTGATGATTGTGCTACATAGTATAGGTCAAACTCAGCTATCATGGCTTTCCAACGGGCTATGCAACTTGTTTCGTAAATGTTTCCTGTTATGGATCTGAGCACGTTATCCTTGCAAATTATGTTAACTCGATTACGGAAGAGATAATATCGCCATTTTCTCAAAGAAAAGACCAAAGCTAAACAAGATCTCTCCACATCGTTATACCTTTTCTCGTGGGCAACTAATGCATGGCTTAAGTAATATACAGGGATTTCGGTTCCGTCATCTTGTTTCTGACAAAGCATAAACGCGATTGATGAATCCGAAGTAGCGAGGTAGATGTAAAATAGCTTATCATTTTGAGGTGGATAAACTATGGATAATTGAGTGAGTGCCATCTTGATGTTATCGAATGCTTCTTGGCATTGTGGAGTCCATTCAAAACGGATATTTTTACGTAACAAGTGGTTCATAGGTTTTAGTTTGTCTACCAGTTTTTCTATGAAGCGCCTGATGAACTGTAATCTACCTTGTAGACCTCAGAGTTCGATAAGGTTGCCTAGTGGTTTTAGGTTTGTTATGGCCTTAACCTTATCGGGGTCCACTCGTATCCCTACTTCTGAGGCTATAAACCCAAGCATTTTGCCTGTTTTGACGCTGAAAACACATTTTTTTGGGTTGAGTCTCAATTCATACTTTAAACAACATTTTAATACTAAGTCAAAGTCTTGTACATGTTGTTCCTTTATTTTTGATTTAACCACAATGTCATCCACGTAGTCGTTGAGTGAGTATAGTATATAATCGCTGAAGATAAATGTCATCGCTCTTTGATACATGGCCCCAGCGTTCTTGAGACCGAAGGGCATCATTGTGTAACAAAAGGTTCTCCATGGTGTCATGAAGGTTGTCCAAAGCTGATGCTCTAGGTTGATTCGTATCTGATTATATCCCGAGAAGCTATCCATAAAGGATAACAGCGCGTGCCCAGCGGTTGAGTCGATAAGTTGATCGATGCTGGGTAGAGGAAAATCATCTTTTATGGTTGCAACATTTAAATCCCGAAAGTCAATGCATAAGCGAATGCTTCCATTCTTCTTCGGGACAATGACCATGTTGGATACCCACTCAGCGTAATCAACAGCCTGTATGAAACCAGCCTAATAGATCTTGGTGATCTCATTGCGAACTGCCAATGCTACCTCGAGTTTAACCTTTCGTGCCTTTTGTATTACGGGTCTCAATTTCGGGTCAAGGATAATATTGTGTTGGAAAATTCGGGGGTCTAGCCCAGGCATGTCTATGTAGGACCAAGCGAATGCTTTCATATTTTCCCTAAGCATGTCCTCAATGTTTTTGGCTAGATGCGGTTTTAGTAATGTGCTCAATTTTAGTATTTTAATTTTCCCATCGGGCAGGGTGATGGGAATTTCGGTCAACGGGACTTCAGTGATATTTTTGACTTCTATGTCGAGGGATTTTGTCATACCTTCATAGTTATCTATTATTTGCTGTGTTGAGGCTATGACTACATCACCCATTGATGAACTTAAATGGATGAGGTTTATGTCAATGTCTCTTGTAATTTTGCCATATGGTCTGTCAATGGTTAACGGCGCGGTTAAATGCTGGTAATCCATCAAGCCTGCTCCTGCCAATAAACGGAGAGCTGAATAAGCTAATGGACATTGTTCTATGTTTTTTTTTTCGAATTATGTGTACATGCATTATGGTGGATTATCATCGCACCAGGACGCATCGCAGTTTAACGCCTTACCGGGCCATAAGCAGCAGTTTAACGCCTTACCGGGCGACATGTAGTAGTTTACGCTGGAATGTTTGGCGTAAACGTCTGGAATGGGGCCCACAGGGGAACCAAGATGTAGCAATTTTCTGTTTTATATATTTTTTATCACTATTCTGGGCAAATTTTAGCGTAAAATAAGTAAAAAGGCACAAAATGGCAAAAAGGAGCAATGGCGGCGTAATCGGCGACGTCAGCGTCAACGAAGCACTATATAAAGGGGGGGGAAGCTTCATTTGTTATCTTGCATTCTAAGCATGAGCGACTGAGAGAGCATAAGCGTAAATTGTGAGACCCAGCGTAAGACGCCAGCGTAGATGCCAGACCTAAAACCCCAGCGTAGACGCCAGACCTAAACCTCAGCGTAGATGCCAAGCTAAACTCCCAGCGTAGAAGCACAGAACTAAACCCCAACATAGACGCCAAGCGTAAGTGCACAGAAGTTCAACCCTCAGCGTGAGCCATCCATCCCAGCGTAGACACCGAGATGGGAAAGGGCAAGGAGGTGGAAGGATAGGGAAGGAAGAGCCCTGACTTGACCTTCGCGAAGGAGAGCAAAGCCATGCTGCAGTGCCTGCCCTAGCCAAGGCTTCCATCATGGCCTCGAACATCACATAGGTAGGCTTTGATCTTGTCTCTGTTAGTGATTTTTGGTTGTACATGCATTGTAGCATAGACAGTGTCATAGGGCATTCCGGCATATACGCTGAGCGTAAAGTTTAGCGTAGAGACGTCGGCGTATGCGCCGAGCGTAAGTCGCAACGTAAGTCGCAGCGTAAAGCCAAGTTAGCGTCAACTGTCATAGCATAATCTATTTTTAGCACATCACTTTTCCTGCCGAAGGTTAGTATGGCGTAAGCTTTCTGTTTGATTAGTGTAGACAATTTACATAGCGACGGCATATACGCTGAGGGTTTCGTCAGTGTATACGTTGGGAGTACACTGTCTTTTTCAAGTATGATACAACGTAGACCCATTTTTCATTATTTCGGCGTAAATTGTTGTTCAGTTTTTAGCGTAGACCATTTATGCTGGCCCCTTCTGTGGCGTATTCGCTGAGGGTTTCTTCAGCATTTACGCTGAGCATGAGGGGTTCGGGAATCAGCGTAAAAAGCTAGTCGTCAACGTATACGCTAAGTCAAGCAACGTATACGCCGGGCCTGAACAGATTTTTGGCTACATCTATGCTAGGTCTTAACAGTGTATACACTGGGCATAAACAAACTTTGGTAGCCTCTATGCTAGGTTTTAATAGCGTATATGCTGGGCATCAACAGTTAGAATTTTTTTTTTCTGAGTGTCAGTCTACGATGTGAACCTTGATTTTTCGCGTTGTTTTGGTGCATGGCTAACTCTACGTTGATACTCTGGTTGTTTGCAGGGACAACAAGCATTTTCTCCTCGTGGTTGAACTTGTTGGGGTGTTAACATGGTTTGGCCCCATGGAGGCGAATGAGCCTACCCCGAACTTAACTGTGGAACACAACGGGGTTTGGTTCAGAGAAGGTGCGCTTGAATTCCTGTCCTTCATATTGGACAACTTTGAAATAGTTATTTGGTCACACCTGGATGAATCAGTGGCGCGGAGCATAGTTGAGGCAATGATGCTAGGGGCCGTGGAGGGTGTCCTTGTCTTCATGGAAGACATCAATGAGGGGCAGTTTACGAGTGAGGATGGTTCTTCCCGCAGGCCTAGGTCCACATGCCCATTAGCGCGCGTGTGGGCCCTATTACCACGAGGGCAGGACTACCTTGACAATACTTTATTTCTAGCCGCACATGCACATACATTATTCTAGAACCCTCCTGGCACAGTATACCGAGTAAGTAGGTAGGACTATTCAAATTTATTGCTTCTTTTTATCGTTTGGCATTTTGCCTCAGTTCTGATATCTTCTTGTTTATAGGCCAAAACTTAATGCAGACGGAATATGTGTCGAAGACGATGGGCTTGCCTTCACTCGTACTGCTCTAGAGGCATTTATGACGGGTCCTACCCTTCGTAAAGCGGTAATAGGTCTAATGAAGGGGGACATCTTCTATTTTCACCAACGATTCTCTAGAGCGTTGGCATTTTGCCAAGCTCGTGGATGGCTGGATAAAGATTGGTCAGACAAGGGGCCAGTTTTCCCTCGTGACTCTAGTCCAGGCAGCACATCCAAGTCTACTACAGGAGGTAAATGACTATGTCTTTTGGATGTGCTGATGTGTTTTACATGCTGAGGGTTATACTGATATGACAGTCTTATCTTGCATTTGCAGTTGATGGCCCGCCTGGCAGGGATCCTATCACAACCGGGTGAACCGAGACAACACTGTCAATAAAGTTCGGAGAGGTGACCAAGGCTCAGAAATGGTTACGCAACCGTGCTTCACCATCTATCATTCGATGCTTGAACACTTCCCGGCTTATGGAGCTCTTCATGACCCCAAGTCCCAATGTATCAATAGGGAAAATGATTGGGATCGTGGACTCTTTTAATGAGTCTGCCTCGTACTACAGCACCCAGGTTAAGGGTGTTAAGGTAGCTTTCCATCTATCGTCTGAATTATTCTCAAACTTATTTGGGGTACCAGTAGATGGCATAAGCGTAGTTCTGGAAAAAACTCATAAAGAGCTCCATATGGTGCGTGAGTTGGAGGACTGGTTGGGCCTAGCCAAGGGCGCCAAGGGATTCTCGATGCAGGGGAAGGTGAAGGTTGAAGAGGTGAATGAATTGTATCCCCTATTTAGGGTGCGGGCATTCCCCAAAACCCTTTCCCAAGTGAAGAGCCTTGGGGTTGAGGCTGTGCGCATTATGAAAACTATCCTAGAGACTGGCGTGCACTATAACTAGGCTAAATTTCTATTGTCGGGTATGCACAAGGAGATAGTGCGGTTGCGCTCGAATGTTAAGGCGCAATCCCACTTCACCTTCGCCTTCTTCGCTGGTTACCTTCATCGCTTCACCAAGTTTTTGNGGATTAGAGCCAGACAACGTGCCCTACACTGCAAGAAGAGCCGACCGAGTCATCAAAGAGACCGTTGGCAAGGCAAAATCGAAGCTGAAAAGGCATGAGCGTGCAACTGAGGAAACTTCTAATGTGAAGGACCCTCGGGTGAAGCGCATCCGCTTCAAGATGCCTGGTAAGTAGACCTCACACACTTGTTGCTTTATTATCTTTGCTTAGCTCATAATTTTTACTTTGATTGCTTATATGCCACTGATACGCTCAGACTTGACTCGAGAAGTGAGGAAGCAGGCTCTAGAAATGAATATTGAGGAGGAGGAGACCAACACAGAATGAAATAATGAAGAGGGAAACATGGAGAAGGATCAGGGAGGAGACATGGAGGAGTTGAAGGAGAATACCACAGAAATTGAGCCTTTGGATGATCAAGGTGGTGTTGACCAGATGTTCGATAGCTTCCTGAGGGGAAATCTGGATTTAGGGGATCCCCTAGAAGGTGACATGGAGTAGGGTACGTTTTCTTTTTATTTTAATTGTTTTGTTAGTTATCATTTCTATGGTATTTTATTTTCATGTTTTCAATTCTTCCAGACGAAGGCAACAAAACCCAGACTGTGCGTTTAAACGTACCCATGAAGACGCTTCCCCCTGAGAGGACTGCGGACGTCAGTTCATCCTATACCCATGAGCCATTTACTTGGATGGAGATACCAAGTAAGAGGGATTTTGTGGCCGGGATCGCAGAAGAGGTTGTCGAACGGATTCAGGAGGTCAACCCTGAAATAGGTATAGCGTTTTTAGATAATTTTCAGTTTTAGAGTGTTACACCTTGTTTCTATCGTCTTACCGTTTGATCATTTCATACACATAGGTGCCAAGTTGAGGTGGGATCCCTCTAAGGTGATTAGCATCGATAGTTTGCCAACATTGCTCCCAGAAGTGGGACAGGGACCAAGGTCGGTTTACGATGAGGTGGCGAAAAGCCTTGTCCATAACGCCAAGTCGGTATGGACCTGTAGGCGATCCATCAAACAACTATGGTTGCAGATCCAGACAAAGGAGAAGGAAGTCTCTGAGCTATCAACCGAACGTGACAACCTCAAAGCTTGTTATGACTTCGCTTCAGCCTGATTAACAGGTGATCATTCTTGGTGAACTTCCGAGATTACGTACAATAGATATTGGAACTTGTTAAATCGCCATGCATCACTAATTCAAAGGTTCGTGGAACGTAAAGCTCAAATAGACTTATTGAATTTGAAGTACCAAGATTGGAAGGCATTTGCTTCCAAGGTGCGTAAGTGGGGCCAAGATGAGAAAAATCATAAGCACCACTATAAGAAATCATTGAAAGAAGTTTCTATAGAGAAACGGCAACTTGAGATGTTTGTAGAGGGTTTGGGCTTACGTTTTGCGTTTGATACTTTTGCGGAGAACACCATGGTTGAGATGGAATCTCCTAAGAGGGTTATTACCACTACCTCTAGGGAAGTTACTGTGGGTGAATTTCCTCTGAATCGTCCTACCTGGTCAACCATCGACAAAGGAAAGGCCTTAGAAGACGTCGACCTAGGCCTTGGTGAAACAGATTGGGCTAGTGTTTCAGAGAAGGAAATCCTTCGTCGACTGGAGTTTGGCTTAGGGGGATCTCCTATGGTAAATATTTTGTCATTGTGAAATTGATTTGCTACCGAATGTTTGAAACTTTGATGCTCTCTTGTTCTTATATTGGTTGTTTCATTTTTTATTTTCAGGATGAAGGTGGTGACGATTCTCAAGGGGCTGATGACCATGCTCAAGAGGTTGGCCCTAGCAGAGCAGGGGCCGCTGACGCTGGTGGATCTAAAGGGGAAGATCCTCCTGTCCTGGATGCTTAGTGTTTTTAGTTATTTTTTTGTGTTTTTTTTGTTCTAAAGCTCTTCGGACTCAAATTTATATGGGGAATTCTAAATTGAGATGAAGGAAATCGGTTAAGCCTTGTACTTGTACATTAGTTCATGTATGGAAAACACAAAACTCTCCCCTTCTTCTTTTTTTGGTTTTAAATGTAAACCGGACACGGCAATAAAATATTTTGGTTTGTTTTCTTCTTTTTTGATTTTTTTTTTTTTTGTTTTGTGTTTTAAGTGTAGCGAAAAAGGAAAAAAAAGTACGAATGTTGTTTGTTTAATGCACGGGCGAAAGCGAAAAAAAAAGCAGGAGTGTATGAACTAGTTTAAGGCCATTTCGGTCCACGTGCGTAGTTTAAGGCCATTTCGGGCCACGTGCGTAGTTTAAGGCCATTTCAGGCCGCGTAATCAAGGAATGTTTCGAGGGACATGAGTAGGCTTTTCAGTTGACTAACCATTGCTGATCTTGGCTAGTTTTATGTCATTGCAGACATGATAGTTTAACGTCATTCTGGACTCGAAGGCTGGTTTAATGGTTTTTTTTTCATTTTTGATGTTGTAGTTTATCATCATTTCGGACGATTTGTAGTTTAACGTTGTTTCAGACGATGGTGGGATCATTTTAGAAGCTTTTTAATCTTTTTCTTTTTAATGTCTGGAGTGGAGCTAGCAGGTATTATTCTGTATTCAGCGTCCCCTTCACTGATCACGTTGAATGGTAATTCGGCCCAAGGGACGTCGGATGGAATGGCTTCTGTGTTAGCATTTTCAGATGTCACGGTGGTTGGCAGGGGTTTTGTGTTAGTTTCTAATGGTGTATGTACAATGTCAGATGTAGGTGTTTCCATTTTAGGCGGATCTTGTTTCGTGTTCAAAGGTTTACTATTTACCGGTGGCTGCACATTTTTATCATTTCGTTTAGGCTCTTCAAGCTCGACCTCTGAGCCCTGGTCCATGTCCATGTGTGATGAAATAATGGGTATGGTGGTTTCCCCATGTATAATGATTTCACCACCCTCGTAAGGCAAGTGGATCTCTTGGTGTATAGGGGAGGAAACCGCTTTTAGTTGGGCTAGCCAGGGCCTTCCTAATATCAAGTTGAATCCTGGCATTTCATCGACCACTAGGAAATTGGCGGACGTGGGAAATTGATCCCCTGCTATGAAGTCTAAGGTCATTGTGCCTTTGACCATCACGTGTGACCCGCTAAATGATTTTAAACATGTAGTTGTGGTTTGTTGGATTAACTCCGTCAGCCCTAGTTGTTCAATGATGGGGTATGGTGCTACGTTCGTAGCAGCTCCATCATCTACGTGGACCCTATGTATCTTGAATTGGTTTATACGTATTTTTATGAACATGGGGGCTATTGTTATCTCCCCTGTTTTCTTGTCCACCTTAATATTGTCATTATGGAAGCTTAATGGTTTAGGAGTTTTCCCGTGAGGCGAGTACATTACCGCATGAATGGAGGGTTCATTTGGGGGCAAGTTCTCGCTTACCGGGATTGACGTTAACATACGTACCAAAGCTTCCCGATGTGTTTGGGATGTCAGAACCAAGTCATACAAGCTTAATGAGGTGTTCTTTTGCTTCAGTGCTTGGGTGACTTGTGTTAAAGCTATTACAAAGTCTCTACTGTTGGACGCGTTTTTATTGGCGGTGATCGGGTCCATTGGGCCCAATAGTTTTATCTCGTGTTTTGTGGGTCTTTCGTTTTTGCCCGGAGCCATTGTTTCAGACGTGTCATGTTTTTTAGATGATTCGCCTTCGTTGCCTGCGTTCGGTTGGTTGTTAGGTGATGACATAGGTATGGAGTTAAGTGGAGTGGGCTTAGGTGGCCCCACAGCTAAGCTTTGGCGTTCCTTCTCCACATGTTCAAGTGTAAGCCTATCTGCTAATCATTCTCATGTGTGGCGTGGGGGCGAAGCTGGCCTTGGAGCCTCGGGTTGCCCTAGGATTCTTACCACATATGGAGTCGGGCGACGTTGTGTTTGGACAGCCGGGTGTGGTGGAGCGGAAGGCTGGCCAGGCACCCTAATGACATAGGGGGTTGGTTTCGGCGGAGGTTGGACCTCCGTTGTTGAGAATGCTGGTGGTGCTCGGACTACGAAAGGGACAGGCCAGGTAGAAGGGGTGGATGCCTTTGAGGAAGTGACGGGAGGAACACACACCATGTATGGTTTGTCGCGTGCCGCGGTGTTAGACGTTGCTACGGCTGGAGGCACTTGAACAACATATGGCCGCTGCAGGGCATGCGACGGTTGGTGCATGGATGTGGACACAGAAGCAGGAGCGCGAACTATAAATGGCCTGTTAGATGTTTGTTGTGTACACTCAGGGTAGGCGATGTTAATGTTGGGTGCCTCGGAATCATCATCAAAGTAGACTGTATTGATAACGTACGGTGCCTCTTTGGCATTCAAAGGGTCTTTATACACCCCCATAGCCTGATTCTGTGGTTGGACCGGCTTGGCCTCCTCAAAGGTGATTTAGCCTTCATCAATCATCTGTTGTATGTCTTGCTTCAGAGTGAAACAGTAATCCGTGCTGTGCCCGTGGCGTTGGTGATAATCGCAGAAGCCAGCCATTCTAAAACCTTTGGGCACCGGAGGCTCATCCGGTGTTGCTAAGCTCGAGTTATGAACGAGTTGATAGAATCGTTCATGTCTTTGGATGGCCGCAGGGGATAACTATTTATGTTTCATTAACCCAGCTTTCAGGAGTTGATCAAAGAGTTGGGATGGCTTCATTGGTAGAGGCGTATATTGAGAGGGTTCCTTTCTCTCGAAATTTTGTGTACGATTTGTTAGGTTTTGTGATGATGATGATTCTAGCGCGGTGGTAGGAATAGGTTTTTTGTAGTTAGTAGGGGCTACAGGAGGCTTATTTTGATGTGCCATGTTTGCTTGTTGTGCTCCTGTTAATGCCGTTATTGTTGCTTTAGCCTTCTCTTTATCTTTTTTGGTGTGTTGATTTTTAAAGGCTAAGTATGCAGGGTCGTGGCTGTTTTGAGCCGCCTCTTCTATATTTTTGATTTGCACAAAAGCTTGGTTAAGGTCACACACATTAAGATAGTACAATTTGGATTTAAAGAAGTTGTTAATGATCCCTTTCAGAATTGTAAGCAGATATGTCTAGGGAATCGGCTCGTGTAGCTCATTAAGAGTGGCACTCCACCTCTGAATGAACTTCTACATAGGTTCAAGCGATGCTTGTTTAATCTATATGAGGCTATCCAATGTCGCTTCAGGTTTCAAGTTATATTTGAACCTGGTCAAGAACTGATGCAATAGTTCTTCCAAGGAAAAAATAGAGTTCCTCGGCAAGGCCCGGTACCAATCGAGTGCTCTCCCAACAAGGGACATAGGGAACACTCACAGAATGGCATAGGGCCATGCCTGGAGTAATGCACATTCTAACCTAAACATTATGAGATGTGCATTGGGATTCATTTCCCCATTATACTTCATTAATGTTGGCAATGATATGCCTTTGGGCAGGGTTAGAGGTGGGAAGGAAGGACTGATGGGGTCATCATGGTAAAAGTCCACTACCTTCAGTTCTCCGTTGGTAGCCGTTTTGAGGTGTTTGACCTCATCAATAAGTTCTTGCATTAATTTTTTGGCATCTACCCAGTCTTGGATGCTCGGTGACATAGCAACTTGAGGTTGCGGTATATTATACAGGTTAGACTGTTGGATGGTGGGTTGAAAGGCCAATAGCTGTGCGGTCAACGGTTGTGCTTGCGAGATGTTTACAGTGGGTGGCACTAAGGATGGCACGTTATAGGGGAGAGGCTGTTGTTGTTGTGGTTGGGGCTGTACCTGGGGAATTTTGGCTGGTGGAATCATATGGAGTGGCACATGGTGGTAAGAGGGTTGATGTGATGGCACACCCGTCGCTGCCCATTGCCCAGCTAGGTTTTGTGAAGGGACTCCCTGTTGGGTTACAGTGGTCGAGGGGGCCCCGTGCATTTGGATGTGGGGGATGTAGTGGGCAGACGTGGATGCCGGTATCACATGTGGCATCCCTATCACTCGAGGTGGAAAGGTCGCTCCCACATTGTTGTGAGGGGGTGGCACTTGCGAGGATGGGTTGGCAGTTATAGCGGGGATGATAGCAAGGGGGAGTGTGTTGAATTGCGAGTTGTGCGACGGAGGGTCGTGACTAAGTGTGGATGGTTCTGGTTGAGGCAATTGGGCTTGGGTGAACCTAAGGGGTTGGAAGGGCATGATCTCTCCCGTACCTGGATGAAATATAGGGTTGCTATAGGTTTGTGGGCTAAGGGTGTGATACGAGTCTTCATGTTTGAATTGGGCAACGAACTCATCCTCCTCTTTTAGTTGAGGAGCTATTGTAGGTTGATCCATAGCTTGGCTCCTTTGTAGGAGGAGTTGTGTGATGAGCTCTGAGTAAGGCTCTAGAAGAGGTATGATGTCGTACGGGGAAGGGATGAACTCGCATCCTTCCCTGTAAAAGAGTTTGTATTGCCTCTTCACCTCCATTTCAACTCGATCCATAGCTAGGCCAGCTTGTATCTTTACACATATAAAGTTATACTGATCTTGTGTTATCGTGTTGGATGTTGGGTTCCTCCCTTGCAGCCTTAGGGACCGATGGGGCCCCACAGTGGGCTGTGGGACGGCCATGGTGCCCACGACATCAATGACTTGAGTGGTGGCAGCGGTGGTGTTGATAGGGTTCATGATGACCTGTTGAGGGTATGACACGATGTGGGATGATATTAGTGTAGGTACGGCGTACAGCGTATAACTACCGGCATATGAGGACAGCATATACAGTGTATATGTGTACAACGTATGGGGTCAGCGTAGATGAGTCTACGACGTAAATCGTGCAGCATCTACACTGGACAGCGTATACAGCGTCAGGGTTCAGCGTCAAACTGGGTTGCAGTGTATAGAACGTAGTATAACGTATGGCAACGTAAACACAATGTATGGTGCAAATGCAGCGTAGACAAAACAGCGTAGACAAGGTCTACAGCATGAAGAGCGTACAGCGTAAATAGCCGACAGCGTAGCGCAAACGATGCAGTGTAGAATATGCAGCGTGAACGTTAACAGCTTTATGTACAGTGTAAGGGAAATCTGTAGCATCAAATGTGCAGCTTATGGTTAACAGCGTAAGCGTTGAGAGGCTTGCGGATGGTGATTTTTAGCGGAAGCAGCATGTACACTGAACAGCGTAGACGCTGGACAGTCGAGACTGGATTTTTAGACTGGGCAACATAGACGCTGAGAGGGTTCCAATAGGAAGCGGTGTGTGGTTAGTAGCGTAGACGCTCAATCAGCGTAAACACTAGGAAATTTGCAGGTAAGGTTTTTAGGGCCCTCCTTCTAGCGCCAATTTCTGTACCGACCGAAATCGTCGGTCTCCAGCTGGAAGGAAACAGAGACCATGGGATCACCGAAGGCATACAAAAGACTCTACCTTCGCCTGAGGGCAAGCTAGAATGCACGAAGGCAGAGTACCTTGGGTGGTCCACACGCGGATCAGACAAGGATTTCCCCGAACATGCACCGAAGTGCTATACGCTGGGTTATATGTAAACAACGTAGTAACGTAAACAAAGCGTAAATAATGCAAGCAATTCGAATAGGGCGTAAACGTGAAAAAATGTAAACAGAATGTGTGCAACAATTAACGGAAACTGTAAGTGATTATGGGAAGGAAATGTAACAATGGCATTACAGAATGAAAGTACAATGCACCGGTCTAACGTAGTTGTGAATGGAACACAAGGCGGACGAAAAGCCCTGGTGGATCCAAGGATGACTGCAGCTAAACCACACTGTAAGCATAGCGTAGAAGCTATCTGCTCAGCGTACAAGGTTGTCCAGCATAAGAGGTCTTTCTGCTCTAGTTCTCAGCGTAATTGCCCTTCATTCTGCTCCAGGATTTTGCCAACCGCCCCATACTAAGGAAAAATTCGGGCTTTTATACAGGTTTTGACGTTAGAGTCGGGTTGGGCGACACGTGGACGTTGACCGGGTGCAAAAGGTGTAACATTTACAAGTGTACAAACTTTACAAGTGTACAATATATTACATCAACTGAGCGTATACGCTGGGTGTGCTAGGTGTAGATGCTGTGGACGCCGGGCGTATACGCTGAGCGTATACGCTGACAATGGCTTGGCATATACGCTGTATGTGCTGCTGGACGTATACGCTATGGGCGCATACGCTGATGGTTGCCCACTTGCTTCAATCCTTGCTCTTCAGTGTTGTCCTCATGCTGTCTTTGGAGATTTCATCGTCAGGCGTACACATCTGTTGTTGTGCCTGACGAGCGTACATGTGAGGTGTGTACGCTGATTGCCAGGCGTATACGCTGGGCGTATACGCTGACACTACATACTTAGCGAAAATTAAGTATTTTGATCCCCAAAGTTGCAATGTGACACCAAATGTCGCTGAGGTCGTCTGTGGGTCCCAGGGACCTACTTCTTGTTAGACAAGTACTAAGCTCGAAATTTTATGGTGTTTCAATAAGAATGTTTAATTATGTAGTTGTACAACCTATAAGCTACTTTGATTTTAAATGTGACATTTTTAAATTAAAGGGTGATAATTATAAGGTGTGGAAGGAAAGAATTCTTCTTTATTTAGGCTAGATGGACATTGATAAAGCTATCCATAAGGATGAACCACCTACCATTGCAGTAATCATCCAGCTAGATGATATTGGTAATTATGAAAAATGGGAGCAAGCTAATCACCTTTGTGTCATGTTCATAAAGACCAAGATCTCAGTTGGTATGCATGGTTCACTAGAATAGTATGACAATGTGCATGCTTTGTTAAAGGCCATTGATGAACAATTTGAGTCATCATATAAGGCATTGGCCAGCACCTTGATAATGAAGTTCTCATCCATGAAGCTCACTAAAACTTGTGGTGTGTGTGAGCACATCATGCAAATGAGAGATATAGTAGCTCAACTCAAAACACTTGAGGTTGAGATGTTAAAATCTTTCCTTCTACAGTACATCTTAAACACACTCCCACCATAGTATGGACCCTTTAAAATTTCTTATAACACACATAAGGACAAATGGTTAATTAATGAACTAATGACCATGTGTGTGCAAGAAGAGGGGAGACTTGCTATGGAAGTGAAAGAGAGTGTGCATCTGGCTACACAAGGAAAGAATAAAGAACAAGCCAAAAGCAAGAGGAAGGTCAACTTTCCTACACAAGTTGATATTAAGAAAAAATCTAGATGGGTTTTCTGCAAAAAGAAAGGGCACATAAAGAAGGATTATTCTAAATATCAAAAATGGCTTGAAAAGAAAAGTACTAAACTCTCACTTGCTTGTTTTGAATCTAATATGGTTGATGTTAGCCATGAAACATGGTGGATTGATTTTAGTTCTACAATCCATGTTACCAATTCCTCATAGGGGATGAAAAACCTAAGGAACCTAGTGGAAGGTGAGTCATGCATCTATTCAGGCAATAAGATGTGCTCACATGTGGAGGTAGTCAAACATGCAAATTAGTTTTAAGTAATGGTTTTGTTCTAGAGTTGGAAAAGATATTTTATATTCCTAGTTTTTCAAGGAATTTAATTTCTATTTCAGCGCTTGTATCATTGGGACTTTCCTTTAGTTTTTCAAACACTATATTTAGTTTATATTATAGATCTGAAATTATTGGAAATGGCATATTGATAGATGGTCTTTTTAAAATTAATTTATAAAATGAAACTTCTTATACTTCTATGCATGTTCATGCTACCATTAAGAGATGTGTTATGAACGATGAATCCTCTATGTTGTGGCATCGTAGATTAGGACATATCTCTATTGAGAGAATAAAGAGATCAGTAAATGGTGGAGTACTTGGTACTCTAGATTTTATTGACTTTGATGCTTGTGTGGACTACATAAAGGGAAAGTAGATCAATATGTCAAAGAAAGGTGCCAAGAGGAGTTCAGACATATTAGAGATCATACATACATATGTTTGTAGTCTAGATATGGATGTGTATGGTCAAAAGTATTTCATTACCTTTACTAATGATTATTCATGATATATGTATCTCTACCTACTTCATAACAAGAGCAATGCTTTAGATGCCTTTAAGGTGTTTAAGGCTGAAGTAGAGAAATAATGTAGTAAGAAAATAAAGATAATGAGATCTCATAGAGGTGGTGAATACTATGGTAGATATATTGATGATGGACAAGCACCTGGTCCATTTTCTAAGTTTCTTCAATAGCATGGGATTGTTACCCAGTACACTATGGCTAGTTCTCTAGACCAAAATCGTGTGGAAGAAAGAAAGAACTGAACATTATTGGACATGCTACGAAGTATGCTTAGTAGCTCCAAGCTTCCTAAGTCCTTATGAACTGTAGCTCTTAAGATGATCATGTATATATTAAACCGAGTTCCAACCAAGGTTTTCTCAAAGACACCATTTGAATTATGGAAAGGTTGAAAACCAAGTTTTTGACATATACGTGTTTGGGGATGACTATCTAAAGTAAGAGTCTATAATCCACAAGAAAAGAAGCTAAACCCAAGGATCATAAGTGGGTATTTCATTGAATATGTTGAACACTCTAAGGGATATATATTTTGTTGCCCATCACATACTACTAGGTTTGTGAAATCAAGGAATGCTAAATTTCTTGAGAATGACTTGATTAGTGGGAGTATTAGATCTTGGAACATTGTTCCTAAGATAGATCATACAAATTCTCAACCCACTATTTCAAATAATGCTAAATTTTATGCACAATACACCTAGAGCACAAATGCATAATGAACAACAACCAATCATTGAAGTTCCACAAACTACTAATCAAGAAGTAGTAGATCTAGTTGAACAAAAGATACTAGAACTTGTTGAACAACCTGTTGAACATCATGATCCTCAAGAGAATGATGAATCAACATTAAGAAGATATACTAGAGTAAGGTGATCAATGATTCCTAGTGACTATATGATGTATCTACAAGAGTCTGACTACAACACAGGAGTTGAAATGATCTTGAAATGTTTTCATAAGCCATGAGTTATAATGAATTTAACTTGTGGTATGATGCCATGAAAGATGACATGAACTCGATGTCATCTAATGGAGTTTGGGATCTTGTCAAGTTTCCTGATGGTGTAAAATCCATTGGATGCAAATGGGTCTTCAAGACTAAGAAAGAATCATTGGGCAACATTGAAAGATATAAGGCTATACTTTTTGCTAAAGGTTCACTTAGAAAGAGGGAATAGATTACAAGAAGATCTTTTCTCGTGTAGCTAGGAAGGAATCCCTTCATGTTATCATTTCATTGGTTTCCCATTTTGATCTTGAATTACATCAAATGGATGTGAAAAAAAAATTCCTTAATGGTGATCTAGAGAAAGAGGTTTATATGAAACAATCTAAAGGATTTTCCTCTAGTGATGGTGAAAAATTGGTATGTAAGCTCAAGAAATCCATATATCGATTGAAACAAGCCTCCTGTCAATGGTACTTAAAATTCCATGATACCATCACTTCGTTTTGTTTTGAAGAAAACATCATGGATCAATGTATATATCAAAAGATGAGTGGGAGAAAAATATATTTCCTTGTTCTATATGTGGATGATATCCTTCTTGCAACCAATAATAGTGGATATCTATACGAAGTGAAACATTTTCTCTCTAAGAATTTTGAGATGAAGGATTTTGGTTAGGCATCTTAAGTCATTAGCATTTAGATCCATAAGGATAGATCTATATGTATTCTAGGATTCTCATAGGAAACCTCTACCAATAAATTTTTAGAGAGGTTTTGGATGAAAGATTTTTCACCAAGTATAGCATCCATTTTGAAGGGTGATAGGTTCAATTTGAACCAGTGCCCTAGGAATGATTTAGAGAAGAGTCAGATGAGCAACATTCCATATGCTTTAGCTATTGGAAGCCTTATGTATGCTCAAGTCTACAAAAGACCTAACATTGCATTTGCTATGGAAATGTTGGGCAGATATTAGAGTAATCCAGGTATTGACCACTGGAGGGCTGCAAAGAAAGTGATGAGGTACCTTCAAGGTACAAAAGACTAAATGCTTATGTATAAACGAACTAACTCAAAGGTGATTGGCTACTCTAGTTCAAACTTTATTGGCTATGTTGATTCATAGAAATCCNGGCTACTCTAGTTCAAACTTTATTGGCTATGTTGATTCATAGAAATTCACATCTGGTTATGTTTTTATGTTAGCTGGAGGAGCTATCTCCTAGAGGAGTGGAAAAAAATTTTGGTTGCTACTTCCACCATGGAGGCAGAGTTCATTTCTTGTTTTGAGGCTACTTCACATGGTGTATGGCTAAAGAGTTTCATAACAGGGCATAGAATTGTGGATTCTATATCTAGGCCATTAAGAATGTTTTATGTAATAATTTAGCTATTTTCTTAATGGCTAAGAATAATAAGAGTGGAAATAAAGTAAACACATTGACATAAAGTACTTAGCCATAAGGGAACGCTTTAAAGAAAAAAAAAGTGATCATTGCACATATAGGCACTGAATTAATGATAGTTGATCCTTTGACAAAAGGAATGCCACCGAAGTCATTTAAAGATCATGTAGTTTGGATGGGACTTAGTTCCATAATGTAATTTGTTGTACATACAACTTACAATGTTAATAAAACTCTTATTCAGTTGTGTTATTTTTTCATATGGTTTGTGCATATAGTTATTAGAGAAAATACACATATAGTAGGGCCTTGAATGAACATTGGGTTTATTCATAAAGTTATGTTACCATATAAGGAATTATGTTTGAGAGATAATGCATTGTAATACATGGAAGATAATACTCACATTAAGAGGAACTATCACCATGATTCATGCATTTATTTCTTGAACTCTAGACCTGATTAAGTATGGAGACCAAGTGGGAGATTGTAACATGTGTTTATGTGTTGACATGGCCTCCATATTCATTGACGCTTATACACGTTGGTGTTGGGGTGGTGTCCATATCCAAATGGGGTTTTGGGTCTCTTATTTTTCAAATTTTCTCTCATGATATCTGATTTCGTGGCCTATAAATTTATTCTTGATGGGAGAACAAAGGCACTACGAACCATAGTAGGATTGCAGTTTAGGTTCCTTTCACAAACGCTTGGAGGTTGCATACACCATTGTTGCAAAGCACCAATGTAAAAGAATTTGAACAAGATTAATCAAAGGCATCAATGGCTAAAGGTTAGTTCCATTTTCTTTCGCATTCTATACTTTGATTACTTGTGTAATCTAGTTTTTCTACATAATTATTCTCTTACAAATAACCATTCATAATAACTAGTTAACCAAGCCATATCTCATCTTAGATGAATTAACTCTAGAAGCTACCTCATATGGCTCACCTATCCCTATCATTTAGAATCATGAAACTAGCTACATGAGTAATCACAAATGACATGAGCAAGTACTAATTTGCTATACAAGTCCCCAACAATGCTTATCCATTGTCATAGCCTATGCATAACTGTAGGTAATGTGAGTTAAATATGGGAAGGATGTTAGACTCCATAAAAATAATAATAATATTTAAGAATCTAGAGTACATTAAATTGTTGAAGAAAGAGTCTAAAGAAATATCCCAATAGATTTGGAAATGATTTTTTCAAGTTTTCATCCTTATAATGAATCCTGAAAATCTTCCCTTAAGAAAAGGAAAAGGATTAGGCCTTTTCATTATTCAAAAGTACCCTCATGGATTTCCACTTCTTACTAAATGTTTTCTTGTAAATTAAAGGAGAAAAATCTCTCTAATGAAAAAATAATACATCAATCATAAATTAAGAATAGATAGTAGAAAATGCTAAAATCTTATCATACTTGAGACTCCAAAACAAAAGAAATTAATACTTTAGAAAACAAATTAATTTTTAAACTTTTACTAGGAGCTTTGTTACTTGAAGTTATACCTGAAAAGTGATATCTTTGAGAATCTAGTATTTAACTTCTAAAGAGATATCATAGGTATGCTCTTGCTGCTAGAAAATAACTACACATTTAAGATACCCTCTACAATGCCTACCCATTGATACATAAACTAAGCAACCTAGGATATATTCATATGGAACATGGGTCAAGTACTAGAGGCTAACCTAGACTCCCCAAAATGCCTACCCATTGATCCTATTGAATGTACAAATAAGAGGCTGAAATGTTAAAAACACAAAAGTTTAATCATCAAAGGTTATGTACATATTAGATGTTATAAAATAAGCACAAAATAGTGAAAATGATAGCTTATGAATTGACCATGATCCATGGTAATAAGAAAAAGATTAATCATGACTTATGGTTAGGTCATGGTGGATACCATGATGTTGCCACAATCCATGAAACTTACCACTATTTATTTCTATCCAACCATGATCCATAGTCACATTGTGGTGAACCTTATAACTTGAGAAATACACATCTCCAACTCAAGTTCAAGAGATCTACAAAATCACAACCTATGATTCAGCCATGGTCAAGGATCATGATGCATGATCTTTGCTAACACCTTTAGCATGCGTTATGATGAATATACCATGAGTTTATATGGTGATAATTGTCACTAGATGTGCATTGGAGAAACATAGGAAAATGGAAATTAGTGTGCATCCAAAAGGATAATTATGTAATCAAGAAAAACAAGGATTATAACATGAATTTAGTTATGATTACATCACCAAGAGGAATTCATAAACATGAAATCTTAATTAACAAGATTGAATAAATTAATGTACATCAAAATATTTAGGGCTTAAAATAGAATCACCTACCTTCATAAGAAAGAAGGACTTGCAACACATAAGGTTACATCTACTAAAATACCAATGCAATATTAAGATCACTAACTAGCTAGATTAACTAACAAGAATGAATAAAGAACATGTAAAACACAAACCCTATCTTTATATAAAATCCTATGGTTTCTAATCCAATCTAGAAATATCAAATCATAATAGAATATCTAATCAATTAATTTCATGATAATTAGAAAGCTAGCCAAAATTCCAATGCATAATTGAATGTCCAAGGCCACTTGAGAAAGGAATAGAATAAATCTTTAGAAAGTTGAATAAAAAGATCATATTTTTTTCAAAAATACTCAATTGTCAATTTACAACATCTAATATCATCCTAATNCTCGTTTCGTATGGTTGAGTGTAGGGGTACCTCGCCACTCATCAAAAACCTATAATATCTCTTTATAAAATATAATTTTATTTATATTTTTGGATTTATAATTAAAAATTAATGATTTCTTGGTGTTTTCATGCTAAGAATAGATTATTAGGATGATATTAGATGTTGTAAATTGACAATTGAGTATTTTTGAAAAAAATATGATCTTTTTATTCAACTTTCTAAAGATTTATTCTATTCCTTTCTCAAGTGGCCTTGGACATTCAATTATGCATTGGAATTTTGGCTAGCTTTCTAATTATCATGAAATTAATTGATTAGATATTCTATTATGATTTGATATTTCTAGATTGGATTAGAAACCATAGGATTTTATATAAAGATAGGGTTTGTGTTTTACATGTTCTTTATTCATTCTTGTTAGTTAATCTAGCTAGTTAGTGATCTCAATATTGCATTGGTATTTTAGTAGATGTAACCTTATGTGTTGCAAGTCCTTCTTTCTTATGAAGGTAGGTGATTCTATTTCAAGCCCTAAATATTTTGATGTACATTAATTTATTCAATCTTGTTAATTAAGATTTCATGTTTATGAATTCCTCTTGGTGATGTAATCATAACTAAATTCATGTTATAATCCTTGTTTTTCTTGATTACATAATTATCCTTTTGGATGCACACTAATTTCCATTTTCCTATGTTTCTCCAATGCACATCTAGTGACAATTATCACCATATAAACTCATGGTATATTCATCATAACGCATGCTAAAGGTGTTAGCAAAGACCATGCATCATGATCCTTGACCATGGCTGAATCATAGGTTGTGATTTTGTAGATCTCTTGAACTTGAGTTGGAGATGTGTATTTCTCAAGTTATAAGGTTCACCACAATGTGACTATGGATCATGGTTGGATAGAAATAAATAGTGGTAAGTTTCATGGATTGTGGCAACATCATGGTATCCACCATGACCTAACCATAAGTCATGATTAATCTTTTTCTTATTACCATGGATCATGGTCAATTCATAAGCTATCATTTTCACTATTTTGTGCTTATTTTATAACATCTAATATGTACATAACCTTTGATGATTAAACTTTTGTGTTTTTAACATTTCAGCCTCTTATTTGTACATTCAATAGGATCAATGGGTAGGCATTTTGGGGAGTCTAGGTTAGCCTCTAGTACTTGACCCATGTTCCATATGAATATATCCTAGGTTGCTTAGTTTATGTATCAATGGGTAGGCATTGTAGAGGGTATCTTAAATGTGTAGTTATTTTCTAGCAGCAAGAGCATACCTATGATATCTCTTTAGAAGTTAAATACTAGATTCTCAAAGATATCACTTTTCAGGTATAACTTCAAGTAACAAAGCTCCTAGTAAAAGTTTAAAAATTAATTTGTTTTCTAAAGTATTAATTTCTTTTGTTTTGGAGTCTCAAGTATGATAAGATTTTAGCATTTTCTACTATCTATTCTTAATTTATGATTGATGTATTATTTTTTCATTAGAGAGATTTTTCTCCTTTAATTTACAAGAAAACATTTATTAAGAAGTGGAAATCCATGAGGGTACTTTTGAATAATGAAAAGGCCTAATCCTTTTCCTTTTCTTAAGGGAAGATTTTCAGGATTCATTATAAGGATGAAAACTTGAAAAAATCATTTCCAAAACTATTGGGATATTTCTTTAGACTCTTTCTTCAACAATTTAATGTACTCTAGATTCTTAAATATTATTATTATTTTTATGGAGTCTAACATCCTTCCCATATTTAACTCACATTACCTACAGTTATGCATAGGCTATGACAATGGATAAGCATTGTTGGGGACTTGTATAGCAAATTAGTACTTGCTCATGTCATTTGTGATTACTCATGTAGCTAGTTTCATGATTCTAAATGATAGGGATAGGTGAGCCATATGAGGTAGCTTCTAGAGTTAATTCATCTAAGATGAGATATGGCTTGGTTAACTAGTTATTATGAATGGTTATTTGTAAGAGAATAATTATGTAGAAAAACTAGATTACACAAGTAATCAAAGTATAGAATGCGAAAGAAAATGGAACTAACCTTTAGCCATTGATGCCTTTGATTAATCTTGTTCAAATTCTTTTACATTGGTGCTTTGCAACAATGGTGTATGCAACCTCCAAGCGTTTGTGAAAGGAACCTAAACTGCAATCCTACTATGGTTCGTAGTGCCTTTGTTCTCCCATCAAGAATAAATTTATAGGCCACGAAATCAGATATCATGAGAGAAAATTTGAAAAATAAGAGACCCAAAACCCCATTTGGATATGGACACCACCCCAACACCAACGTGTATAAGCGTCAATGAATATGGAGGCCATGTCAACACATAAACACATGTTACAATCTCCCACTTGGTCTCCATACTTAATCAGGTCTAGAGTTCAAGAAATAAATGCATGAATCATGGTGATAGTTCCTCTTAATGTGAGTATTATCTTCCATGTATTACAATGCATTATCTCTCAAACATAATTCCTTATATGGTAACATAACTTTATGAATAAACCCAATGTTCATT
>MNCI01032665.1:91945-145690 GCA_015680685.1 Gnetum montanum | reverse complement strand
GCGATATCGCGGCCGACGCAAACCACGTCTCATCAGTTTTCAAAAATAAGAATTTAAAACAAGAATATTTATAAAAACACAAGTTTTAATAAAATATTTATCAAATATTCCAAAAAATGCATAAATAAAATACTTGAAAATTCATGAGATCAATTCTCAAGAAGCATAAATAAATTAACAAAGGATATAAGCCTAGGCATAGGTCAATCAAAGGATAATTATGCATAAACTAGAGGTTAGGAACACAAGGTGTTACATGGATAAATTAAAATAAATAGATGCTAATGCATTTGGCCATGAAAATGAAGGATAAAATGAATATGTCAAAGAAGATGAGGAGGAGGCTCTACATTCAATCCATAAAATTATTGAAATTCATGCTTCAAAGGTTGAAAAACAAAGAAACTCTAGTCATCATCCTAGATATTAAAAATTCCCCTTAGTTTTTCATTCATTAAGGTGAAGTTCCTCAAGACATTTAAGGCTAGATCATGAGGATAAACTAAGGCTTGTAAGGGAATTCAAAAATGCATAAATGATTCAATATGTAGAGTTGAATTATGTTAATGACATTAATGGCTTACATGCATTTGAATCATGGTTGAAGAATTTGAGCAAAGAGTTTGAATTTAAGGAGATATCACTTTATCTTAGGATAATCATTTCTAAATCAAAACTTAAAATAATAACTTTATTTTGGTAGAATAAGAAATCTTAAGCATTCAACATTTAAAATAAAGTGCATGTTGTAATATCCCAATGTCCAACCTAAGCCTAGCTTAGGTAATTACTAAATACCAATGCAAAGCATTTGCATAAAATCCTTAAAACATGCAAGAAGATCATATAACATAGCATAAGATCATAAATTAGTTTATTAATATCTCAAAATAAAATAACCAAATAAGCATGATATAAGCATATAACTAGCATATATATAACATCATCCTATAAAACTACCATACATATAAGCATGTTTATGTCTAATACATAGCAAGACCATATAGAAAACATCATATCAATCTATATGCCTACACATGTCCTATTACTATATAAATCATAAAAATACTTTACATAAGGATTCATAGCTCAGAATCAATTTAGACCTATACCATCTAGAAATACATGCATTTCACATATAAAACTATATAAAAAAATACATACAAACATAAAACCAAGGCCTCCATCACCTTCTCCACATGTACTAGCATCTTGAGCTTCTAGCTATATCACCTAAATACAAAATGAATTAACAGTTGACTAAGTGGAAGTCTTTACATATCTCCTATGAATGTGGAGTATGATGTTGTGTTAGAAGGTAAGGTATTAATAAGTCACTAAGGAACCTATAATAAATTCAATACATCTCATGTTATAAACATCATAAAAACATATCACATCACATCATATACCATCACACCATAAGCATAACTAATCCATAAAGCATAATACCCTTCAAATATCATACCTCTATCACACATACAACATGTAACAACCTCTATTCTTCGAATGCTATGCTCTAGGATGTCATGAAATCCACACATTTAATGACATGATATTACATGAATCTCACATATGCCACATAATCCAAACATAAAACACAATTCATAATGCATGTTTCCCAGTAATCAATGTACAACACCCCAATATTTGATACCTCTTATCCCTTGATATGTAATGAGTGGATTGGTATTTTAACACTCCACCATAATAGTCATGAGGTTTCACATGTGATCTGATCATAATCCATGAATGGCCAATGTAGACCCACTAGTAGTTGAGGTTCAATTCACAAACGTTATCTTCTCACTTTGAGTTAGTGAAGTTCAAGCTATATGGTTTAGCATTTTGTAAGGTATATGATATGTTGATGTTGTTTGTCTTTAATCATCCTAGGTACCAACATAATGAAGTGAAGATAAATTCTAAGAATAAAGTCTAAGCCTAAGTATGATAGAAATGGAATCTATGCTAGCCTATGGTAATAAGGATTCATTCATTCTAGACTTGCCTAACATGTCAAGGGCTCATGTATTCATCACTGGACTTGCCAAGTGAATCTACTACTAAGTGAATCAAGTGAAGCCACTATTAGGTTATCAAATGATTAAACTTCACACTCAAAACTAGTTGTACTTATATTGCCTTACTAAAAGACATAAGAAAAAATACAGTACTTAGAAATAGTAAATGACTTCAATAAAGTAAACATGCTAAAAAGTAAGATTAAAATACATAAAAATGAGCTAAATAGAATGCTAAAATGGTGGAAAATAATATTGATCTTTATTTCTAGTCATGAATTGTGTCTAAGAATAATTTACTTGAACAAAGATATTGTACAACTATTTAACACCACACTATAGGCATTCCTTCTATCGCTAAGTCTATATCATGAAAACAAACTGTATGAATTCAACTAAGTATCGGTAAAAGAATATTTTTTTGATGTAATGCTAGGTAGGTATTTATAGTGAAGACTAAGACCTACTATATCTTATCTAAGATGATGTAAGTAATGCTACGATATCATAGATATGATATCATAAATATGATATCGCATCATTTGACTCTAATGATTTTATCATACCCCCACAACTAACTGGAAATGCATCCTTAAGTTAAAAGAAAAGGAGCATACAGTTCCTTACAAAATTATAGGTTCATTTACATACTTTTGACATCATTATTTATATAAAGTACTAACTTTATTATGAATGTCACATTGTGGTTCAAGCTATATGTACAAAATTATCTTGAATTGCATGATGGACACATATGAAAAGACAAAAAAAAACATAAAAAAAAATTTAAAACTTAATGTATCCTCTAAGTTCCAAGTTGTGGTGGCTCCTCCATTGGCTTCTTTACTTTGTAATTAGGCTTCTAGAACTAGTATTTATTGAGTAGCACCTAAATTTTCTCTTCCTTTGATCTTAGATTAGGTACCATCTTGCAAAATTCAATAATATTTACTAGAGTCAGTACCTTTCATGGAATCAAAATTGTGAAAACATTTTATTTGCTTTTATGTACCAGGATATGAACTGTCATCTTTCTTTTTCAAATGTTCTAGCTACTTTTCTCAATTCTTGGTAACCTATCATTCTATGAGGCAAATTTGCTGCTACATCCTTCTAATCTTGGTAGCTAGCCTTAATCACTTGGAACTTGAAGTTTTCAATATGTAGCTTTTGTTGTGCATCCTTTCTGTCTACGAACTCCTTCTCACACAATGCATATACTATGACCACTTGCTGCTCTAGTTTATTTCTAGGTCTACCTACTATAAGCATGGCTAGAATAGCATAATGGAGGTTTGCTAATCCCATGTACTTAACTAAGTTCTCTATTTTCATGTCATTATTCCTCATTTCTACTTGATGTACATGGGTAAGATCATCCAGGATTGGCCACCAACTAGGTGTTTGCATTGTGATGGAACTAATTTTAGCTTTGTCCATCTAGATTTCTTTCTTGTTTATCTACTTGTACATGCTCACTTGGTCTTTGAAGTGCTCTTTTATCCTTTCATGCTTCTTAACCTTATTTTTCCATGTGCTAACTTTGATTGCTAACTTTTGTTAGATTGCATGGACCTCTTCCATTGATAAGGTTCTATTCTCTCTAACCAATTTTCTCATATCAATATTGACTCTTAAAAATTACTCTCTCTGCTGATGGATTCTTTCTACTAGGATATTTTTTTGTTTCTCAATGTCAAATAATCTTATGTTTTCAATAGCAATTCCTTTTTTTTCTTCCTCCAAGGTAGTTAGGACTTTAGCATAAGCATATATTTTGGGTTTAACTACTAAGGCATTTCATGTTACCTTCTCACTCTTCATCTCCACCTGAATGTTTCTAGCCACATGTTGGGCTACAAGTTCTATTCTAAAGTACAATAGCTTGTTTGGTGTAATAAGTCATGCAAAGTCTTATTTTTCTACTCTTAATATATCTAATTAAACTTGTAACCTCGACACTTTACTCTCTACATTTTCAGCTCTTGTCTTTATCATTATCATCTTACCTTTAGTTAAAATAAGTTTAGACTACACTGTAGTGATATTGCTAGGGATATCAAAAAAATTTCACATCACTTATCCTATCTACAAAATTTGATATGAATTTTCTTCATGCTCTTATGGGGTCATGAAGGCTCTAGCTATAGTTTCAACATCTTTACCTCTTATTATATCAATCAGTGGTACTATGAGAATATCAAATGATTCTTTAATATGATCTATAATCACTTCAACTTCTCTATCTACATCCCATGAGCATGGCTCCTTCACCTATTTCTACCATGAATTGAAAGGATGCAGTGTTTCCTAATATTTTTTGTGTCTAGTTGTCATCTTTTCATACTTGTAATGAGATTTGAGCACTAGGGGGACCTATTGATATTTTATGCCTTGGATTATCTTGCACATTATACATACTTGAGATTGTTCTATTCCCTTAGCTAATGATTTCAGCTATTTGTTGTAGATTGCTCATGGAAGGTCTGTAATCTTGTTATGCTAGTAAACCACTTGATCCTAGTCTATCACTAGCTAGTGTTGACCCATTGGATCCTGCTTGCTCTTTTCTTATAGTTAGGATGTTTCCTCCTAGCGTAGATCCTACAACTTCCTTAGTGCTTGCTAGCGTATCTAGTTAATCTTTTTTAGAGGAACTAGCTTTAACATCTCGGCATAGGATGCATTCTTAGCTTTGCAAAGAATATCATTATTATAGCCTAGAATTCTTGCTTACCTGTACTATCCTGTAATGAGGCAAGGGAATGAAAAAGTAAGTTTTCCTACCTTCTTTTCTTCAAACCTTCTATGGATTTCTAAAAATAGTAGATGATCCATGTTTGCTTGAAATTTTCTCATAAAGATGATGTGGATCAAGAACTTATAAAGGGGTTAAATAATTTCACCAATTTAAAATAGCTACAACCATAAAAACACACCAATTTTATGTGGTTTCCCAACTTGAGTACATTCACATATAGAGGGTAGAATTCATGCACATCTATAAACTTTGTTTCTTCAAAATTTAATTTAAAGGGCACCACACCTTGTATAAGCTTTGAGTTTTACTTTAGAGTGTTTTATAATCATAACCTCACTCAACCCCACGAGGTCACAACAAGCTCAAAATATGGTTTAGAGGATCGCACAAACCTTATAAAATTGAGCTAAGCACCAGAGTGTTTTGATGTCACAAAACCACTCAATCCACTAGGATCCCAACATGCTCAATAAATATGTCTTCTTTCAAGAATCACATCAACCTTGCAACGTTACAAGCAAGAGAAAAAAAGAACAAGAAAATAGTGTAAATGAATTTACAAGTCCTTGTACTTGAAGCTCAATACAATCAAAAAACAAGAAAATCATATTACAGTGAATAGCAAAGACAAATTTTCTTATAGTAGCTAATGATAAATCTTTCTATGAATAGTGCTTACATAATTACCAAGATTCTCACTTTGTCTTATAGCCTCAAAGCTTATAGAGTTTATTCATCTATCTGAGATAGCCCCCAATGTAGGAGAGACATCTACCTAGAAGAGTAAATGTCTACCTATAGACATCTATCTTCAGAGGTAGACATCTACTATTTTTCATAGATGTCTACTTTACTTTTTCACTTTGATGTCTGAGGTATTACCTTATCAATTTGATATCTTGGCAATCTTTGGAACATCTTTGTTTGGCTTGTAGATTCCATTTTCATCCATTCTTGCATCTTATACATGTAGTCTTCAATTTGACATCTCAATGTAGATTTCATTTATTCAAGTCTCAAATATCCATGTGAAGTTATTTTTCATGATCCTACAAGATTATCATTACATACATACAATCTACATTCTCCATTTTTTAATGCTTTGACATACCAAAAGGTCAACAATCTCCCCCTTTTTGGCGATGTCCAAAGCTAAAGAAAATGGGTTAGTACCATTCATAGCATATAAGTTAAATGATAAGTAGTAAAATCATTTAAGACTTATAAATTCCAATGGTAGCAAAGGGTAATGATGAAATAAAGATAAAAGGCTCAAGGTAATGGATTAAAGAAAAATTGATAACACCAAGAAGTCTCCATAAACTATCAAAATGCCAAACCTATCTCATAATTTATCATGCTACCAAAAACATAGCTATCCATATACATAAACATGATCAACAATAATAAATTTATCATACATTATCCACCATCACATACAAAGGTAAAAAGATCAGAGCATACCATTGTTGTCCACACACATTCATAGCCATGTACATTGTCATTGTCCATACACATACATAACCATGTACAATAATCCATATAGTACCATACAATCCCAAAAACGTTTCCCCCTTTCTAGACATCATCCAAAATCAAGGACCATCAAGGAACCTAATCACTAATCTTAGTAGCATCATTGGACTCATCATCAGAGGCTATTGCTATAAGAGAAGATGTGTATATCTCCTCTTCATCATCATCACTACTAGTGCTGCAGATAAGTTGCTCATTGTCATCATTTGATGATGGAATGTATGTAGGATTTCTCTGGAGATCTAACTTTACTCAAAGTTGTGATGAAGCAACTAGACCCTACTAAGAATATGAGGTAGTGTCCTTTCTCTAATAAGTGATTGGATCCATTGGTCTCCATTGAGAAGATGTCATAAATATGCTTTCCATAGCCTACTACTCAAATTTTTGTGGAGCATCATCATGAGAATGAGAACTAGGTCCAAGCTACATAGGATCAAGAATCTTCCCTTATGCACATGAAGGTGATGCATCAAGCTTCTCATAATCAAATACATTTCCCAAGTCATATGTCAAGATAGCCCAACAACCACTGAGTGCCTAGCTAGAGTTGGATAATCCTTCTAACTATCTAATATGGAAGGATTGATGATCTTCTCAAACTACTCTCCATCCAAAGCAAGAGGTACTCTAGCTGCATCCATTCTCTTACAAAGGTAAGAGAGGTTTCTACTAAATATTCCAATAGTACGAGCAAAAGCCTTAAGTAATTTCTTGAGACTGAATCTCATCTAGCTGCTAACTAATCTGGACCTTCTTAACTAAGGAGAGGCCTAGGGAGAAGATGCAAATCCCTTCTTCCTTAACTTTTGAGGCTTGGTTCTAGGTTTTGTAGATTCAACATGGATGAAGCTCCTTTTCTCCAAATACTCACCAAGGCTCCTCTTGTCTTTAAGCAAAGGCATATCAAGAATGAAAACACTTCTCTGAAAAATCAACAAACTGATGATATGAGGATGTCCATAGGCTTTCTCCTTGCTAAAGAGACCTAACATGTCTCTGCATAGGATATGACCCAAGTATAGTGGTTGATTAGTGAGTAGAAAATAAAGAAAAAATTCTTAAGTTGGAAAAAAATAGTTGTAACATCCTCCTTTTACAATAATACTACACAAAATAATGTGAGAGAGGATGGATGCATCCAAAGCCATTTCACTCCTAATAACGTTTCCACTATGCAAAGGCACAAACTACACAAAAAAAGCATCATAAAATTCATCATGGAAAATAGTGATTACACCATTTATGAAAATGTTAGACATGGAATGAATTGTAACCCTTTAAACATCAAAACTAGAAATGCTAAGGATGGCATTAATAACTTGTGGGGTGAGTTCAATCAACATTTCTCCAATAGTGAAAGTAATAGCACCAAAACTAGCATTTGAAATTATAATGTTACTATAAAATTTCTTGATGATGATCTCAAGGACACAAAAGTTCATAATTATAAAGGACATCTAGTTTAATAATTGGAAAAATTCCATAATTTCCTTTTGACAATGTTGCTAAAAGTAAACAAATCTCTCAGAGATTATAGTGATAGAACAAGTTATCTCAAATCTATGCTAATTATTGGTGAAGCAAAATGGAGGAGTATAAGAGTTTTTAGCATTAGAAGATGCCCCATTTGACTTCTATCTCTTTCTAGAAGGATCCCTAGACATTGAAATCTTTTCTTAAGTCATTAATCTAAAAGAAGATGCACAAATCATTGTTGTTGAGGAAGCCCTGGTCGTCTACTCTTAGTCATCTATACTTAAATGTAGAAATTGAAGGAAAAATAAAGTGTTGGCTTTATGTAATCATAGCCATCAAGGGGTTTTTCATGAAAAGATAAATTTCTATCTTGACTAGTAGGTGTCTATGTCGTATCTACTCAAAACTCAGATAGACATCTCACTCATGATGTAGAAGTCTATGGGTAGACATATATCTTCTTGTGTAGACATCTATAGATAAGTGTCTCAATAAGAAAAAATTATGGAATAGCTACCATGGATTATAGTCTAAAGAAATTCTAAATGAAATATTGACTTACCTCTAGTTACCTTGGTTGTTGATGGAGATGAAGATGTCCAAGGAGTTTGAGAATAAGGTTCTTCTTTTGAAGTTCCTCCTTTCATACAAATTTCTTCTACTTATAATATTTGGCTCCATTTAACAAATTTTTTTATGAAGGTTCTTTCACTTTATTCCTTTTCTTTAAGTCTCCACATATTTTTTTTCTCCTTGCCCTTTTGATTTGTCCTCCAATTCTTCTTATCCTACAAGAATTCCTTTCTAGGTGTATTTGGGTAAGACCAAGGAGCCTTATGATATGACTAGGTGTTCATTTGATTATATCTTAAGTTACAATCCCATTTCTTATGCTCAAATTTATTATAATACTAACATTTAATGCTTTTATTTTGGTTATAGTGATCAAACCTTGGATCTACTCTTTGTTTAGATGTAGTGTTAGTTGACACTTCAATCTTTGAAGTAGTTTCTTATTTAGATGCATTTTTTAGAGATGCTTCTTCTTGTTGGTAGCATCCTAGTCCACTTTTATCATGTGGATTTCTTCCTTCTCTCAACACAATGCAAAGGGATTCTTTTCCTTTGACTGATCTTTTATTCACTAGTTTGGTATCTACAAGTTCTTTTTCCATCTACTCATAAGACAAGGCTAGTTTTTTGTTCTTAGCCCTTAGTCTTGAGTTTTCTTGCAATAGGTGTAAATATTTTGCATTAAGTAGAGATAAATCTTGATCTTTTTAATCCATAGCATTCTTTAGCTTTATACAAATATTTTGGAAGGACAATAGTTTATTTCATAAAATATCATACCTATCCTCATCAATTTCAATTACTAGATCCTCATCTTTGGTTATGGAGTTATCATCATCCATGAGAGCCATGCAAATGATATGTGATTCTTTGTAGTACTATCTACCTCTTCCTCAATTTTTTCTCCATCATCCCAACTAGTGTATAATTTTATCTTTTTTGAATCAACTTCATTTTTATCTCTCTGTTGTAACCTACTAGTGCTAGGACATTTAAAGGCCACATGGTCTCTTCCGCCACATACCCAACATTTTATAGAAAATGCATCAAAATTTGAATTAGTAAATTTTTTACCTTTCTCTTTACCTTTGAATTGATTAGGGCTTGGTTGATTGAAGTTTCTTCCTTTTCTTACAAGAAGTCTTTAAAATCTTCTTGATAAAAGAGCTATTTCATCTTCACTATTCGCTTCTTATTCAATTAGCTCTGTTTTTATTTATGCTAATTTTAGGATTAGAGGATTTTCCTTTATTATTCCTTTATCTCATCTCATAAGAAATTAGAGCACTTTGAAGCTCCTCAAATATTAGCATCAAAAAGTCTCTGATTTCTTCCATAGCTGTGACCTTGGGCCTTAACTCAAGTTGTAAAGTTCTAATCATTTTTATAATTGCATTACTTTCTAGTAAGTCCTTTCCTATTCCATTAATTACTATGACAAGTGCATTTGCCTTAGATAAGAAATCCTTAATCTTTTCTCCTTCCTTTATTCTAAGCTTGTCATATTCACTTTGCAATACTAAGAGTTTTGATTGTTTAACTATAAACATGCCCTCATAAGTAGCCTCTAAGGTTTCCCATATTTCCTTAACAATTTTACATTGAGCTATCCTATTGAACTCTGATTTATTCAATGCATAATATAAATAGCTTTTGGATTTAGAGTTAGACATGAACTTATATTTTTCTTCAACAGTCCATTTGTTCCATGTCTTGAGTACTTTTGAGGTGTCATTAATGGATGATGTATATCCTTCAAGAATTAACTCCTGTACATCAAATTCCATGGATTAGAAGGATACTTTCATCCTTACCTTCTAGTATGCAAAGTCAAATCCATAGAACATTAATGGCTTCATGTAGTATGTCCCCTCCATAGTTTACTTTTGAAATTTGAAGCACAAACTTGAGACTACCAAGCTCTGATACCACTTGTGGGTTGAGAATTTAGAATGGAGTTTAAATAATTTTCCCAATTTAAAATTTCTATAGCCAAAAAAACACACCAATTTTACATGGTTCCTGAACTTGGGTATGTCCATACTCAAAAGGTAGAATCTATGCGCACCTCCAAACTTTGTTTCTTCAAAATGGGATTTGAAGAACACCCCACCCTATACAAGCTTTGAGCTCTACTCAAGCGTGTTTTGTTGTCACAAAATCACTCAACCTTGCAAGGTCTCAAAAATCTCAAAATGTGGTTTAGATAATCCCACAATATTTACAAAATTAACCTCTACACTAGAGTTTTCTGATGTCATAAGACAATTTAATCCTCAAGGATCTTGACAAGCTCAATAAAGATGTCTTCTAGCAAGAAACACATCAACTTTGTAGGATTATAAGAAAGAGAAAAGAAAAGAATAATGAAAGAGTATTACTAAATTTAAAAATCCTTTTACTTAAAGCTTAGTACAATAAAAAAATAAGCAAATTATGTTACAATGAAGAGTAAAGATAAATTCACGTAGAGTAGCCAATGATGAATCTTTCTATCGATGGTTCTTGCACAATTTCCAAGATTATAACCTTGTCTTATAATCTCAAAGTTTCTGAAAACTCCTCAAAATTTTTGCAATGGCTATCAAATGGTTAGTATAGACATCTACTTCAATGTTTAGACTTCTATCTAAGGTAGTCCCCAATGTAGGAGAGATGTCTACTTGAAAGAGTAGTCATCTACCTATATACATCTATCTTTGAAGATAGATGTCTACTATTTTTCATAGACATCTTCTTCACATTTTCACTTTGACATCTAATGCATTCCCTTGTCAATTTGACATCTTTTCAATTTTTGAAGCAACTTCATTTAGCTTTTAGACTCTATTATCATCCATGCTCTCATCTTATCCATATAGTCTTCAATTTGACATCTCAACATAGATTTCATCTCTTGAAGTCTTAAATCTCCATGTGAAGTTCTTGTTCATTGATCTACAAGATTATCATTACATACATAAAATATACATTCTCCATTTTCTTTAAGGTTTTAACATACCAAAAGGTCAATAGATGACCCTTCCTCTTGTAGCATAGGTAGAAATCTTGTTTAGTCTCTTGGTGAAAAAAATGTGATAAGTCCCTATCTTGAAGTGGATCTTTTCTTTAGTTAATAATCCACTATATTCTTTATCTTCTATTCCATAATCCCTCTATATTCAAAAATTATTTACATTAATTTCTAACCTTGTATATATTTATGCAATGTTGGCTTTGACATTAGGAATATTCAATGTCTTGGTAATTTCTTTGACTAGCTTAAGTTAGTTTACTTAAGTTAAGTTCAAGACATTGGTAAAGTAGTTAGTTTACTGTAGAATAAATTATATAAGGAATACCCTATAAGAAGTTCTCAAGTTTATCTATATGCCCATATAGAACTACTAAGTTTAGTACTCCAATCCTTCCTATAATGACTAACTTTTCCGTCAATATTTTTATGATTTCCTAATAAGTCACTTCTACTTAACCATTTTCTTGAGGTTGATAAGGTGTAGTTAGTTTGTGAGAAACTTCAAGTTGTTGCATTGGTTTCATATATGTAGCTCCTATAAAGTGAGTCTCGTTATCTAATATGAGCATGTATGCTACTTTGAATCTATTTACCACATGTTGTGGCTATATAATCTTTTATTGCAACTACTTCTACCCACTTTATGCAATAATCAATAGTGACAATGATGTAACACTTTCCATTTAACATTGGCATGATGGTGTTCATGAAGTCAATTCTCCAAATGTTGAAGGGTTCCAATGGTTATATCCACGATTGTGGTCCTTCATTTCTAGCTATTAGCCCTCCATCTCTTTAGCATCGTTCACAATACTATGCGAACCAATGTGCATCCCTGAATATGGTAGGCCAAAAGTAACGTGTCATCATTAGTTTTAGTGTTGTCCTTTTTCATGTATAGTGAACACCACATGATTCGTTATGTGCATCCTGTAGAACTTTTTGGTAGCTTTCTTCTAGAACATACCATCTTATTAATTCATTATCACATATCTTGTAAAGGTTTTCATTAATTTTCATATACTATTTTACTTTGTGGAGGAACTATTCCTTATTTTTATTCACCCATTCAAGAATAAGTTCTTATTTGGTAAGATATGTTATGTAATTAATAAGCCATAACTTCTTTGTTGAGTCTATGATCATTATGATCTTGGTGAATCAATGTTCATCAGGAAATTGGTCTAATATTGGTTCATCATTTTCTTGGGGTTCCCATCTAAGTCTTGATAAATGATCTATTACAACATTTTTGATTCCTTTCTTATCAATCATGATAACATCAAAATATTGTAAGATAATAAGCCATCTTATCAATATAGGACTAATTGCTAGTTTATTCATCAAGAATCTAATAGCATTATGATCACTATGGACATAGATAGGATAACCAAGCACATAGTGTCTATTTTTCTCAAGTGTGTATATCAATAAGCTCCTTTTCTATGGTGGTGTGATTAAGTTTTACCCTAGTGATTCTTCGACTAGTGTAGTGTATATAATAAGTCTCTTTTGTTCATTTAGTTAAGTACTATTCTTAGTATGTAGTTTGAAGCATCTATCATAATGTGTAAAGACTTAGACCAATCTGGATCTTGAAGGATTTCTTTCTCAATTAACTTCTATTTCAAGGTTTCAAATTCTTTCTCACATTACTCTATCCATTGAAATGGTGCATCTTTCTTAGTTAGTTCCACCAACGGTTTGCCAATCTTTGAAAGCTTTTAGATGAATATTCTATAGTATCCTGTGTGTCTAAGAAATGACCTAACATCTTTAATAGTGTGTGGCCTCTGAATGATATTTTGAATGACTATGACATTCTCTAGATCTACCTCTATTCCTTTGTGATATACTTTATGTCCCAAAACTATACCATCCTAAATCATTAAGTGGCTTTCCTACCAACTAAGCTTTAGATTATTTTTTACATATATTTTTAATACTTACTTTAAATGGTCAAAGGCTTGTTTAAAATCTAGCCTATAAGTGAAGAAATCATTCATAAAGACTACAACTCCATTTCCAATTTTTTTTTGAAAGGTTCTTAGTACAAGTCTATGGAAGATAGTAGGAATATTACATAAGCCAATGAGCATTTTCTATATGTAAATGTTTCCCATGGAGTGGGAAATGTCATTTTTTCTTGATCTTATGATGCAATGTAGATTTGATTGTACTTACTATATTTATCCAAGAAACTATAATATTAATTTACTACAATAGTATCTAGGAATTGGTCAAAAATGATAGAGGAAAATTATCCTTAAACATCACCATGTTCAAAAGGTGGAAATTAATCTAGACACTCCACTTGCCACCTTTCGTTGCAACAATGACCAATGGGTTAACACATTCACTATCTGCTATAATATAAATGAACTCAACCTTCAGCATTTTTTTCAATATCTTGTTTGATTACTTCCTTAAGTTTTAGGTTCAACCATATTTGTGGTTGATGGTGTGCTTTAATAGCTAGATCTTTATTAATTTAGTGTTGACAGATGTGTGGATTAATACTAGTAATTTCATCATAGGATCATGCAAATGTAGTTGGTCATTTATTTACCACTTCTAGCAATTTCTTTTCTATTCTTTATCAAGTCTTGCATTTATGATTACCGATCTTTTATTATTTAGAAAAGCATACTCAAGTGTATCTAATAGGATTTTTACTTGTAAGGATTTTATTTAGTATGTCTCTTGTATATCTAATTATCCCCATTCAATATATTTCTTCTAATGTTAATCTATGTAGAGAGTTGTCTTTTTAACTATTCTAGCTTATTAATTTCTATAATATAGGCACTTGTGAATTTTTTTTAATGGTTTCATGCATATTTTGGATTCTATTTTAGTGATCAACAACTCAATGTCTTCTTGTTGAGTGGATTCATCATATAGACACTTTTATACACATGTCTTCTATACATTTTTTGAATGTTGTGATGTCATCATGTTCAACAATCCAAATATTCTACACACAATTGCACCCATTATCATTGTATGTAATACATGGAACTTTGTGTCTTTGAATATTTCTAGCTTCATCTTCCTTGGATATTTCTAAGGACAAGTCTCTAATCCCAAGCTTAGCATCCATCCTACTAATCCATGCCCTTCAATGATTATTGAAAATTTTCCTTTGTTCTTTTTGACATGGATAACTACGAAATCAGTAGGATACAGCCAACCACTTGTGGTAGTAATAACATCTTCCACTTTTCCAAGTTGAATAGCTATGGACTATTCTACAAGATCTAGGTAAATGTTACTCTTTTTAACAAGGGTAGGTTTTAGGCCTTGTACATGTCTCATGAAATGAGATTTACTATGGATCTAAAATCTAAGAGAGCCTTTCATGGTTTATGTCCTATATTTGAAGGTAAATTAAGAGAATTCTAGGATTTATTCTATTCTTGGGAAGTTCTCTTACCTTAATATAGTGTATTATTGTTTGTGAGAGCATGACAGTGGTGACCTTCTTATTTGTAGATAATAGAAGCATCTTTTTCTTTAAAGGAGTGTGCATGGATGGGGTAGAGTTAGGTGAAGTTTCCATCCTTCAAACATTTTATAGACTTACCCTAAAAAAAGGATGTTTCCTGGCTCTTTGTTCACTTATTATTGTTGATCTTTTGGTATGTCAAAATCTTACAAAAATGAAAAATGTAGAATGTGTGATTGTAATCATATAGGACCATGAAAGAGTTTATTGAGTAAGAACTTTACATGGAGATCCAAGACTTCAAGAATGAGAGCTACAATGATGAAATGAAGACTAAAATGAACAAGATGTAAATGTGGATGGAAATATAGTCTATGAGTCAAATGAAAATGTTTTGAGGACTATTGATCTGACAAAATGATAAAGGAATGATCCATCAATCAAAATGATCATAAAGAGTAGACATCTATCTCTAGGGATAGACATCTATAGGTATACATCTCCACTTTTGGTAGACATCTCTCCTGCATTAAGGGTGGTTGCAAATAGACATCTCATTCTTGAAGTAAACATCTAAACCAATTGTTTAATAGGTGTTTCATGAATTCTAAGGAATTTTTGGAAACTCCAAGGGTATAAGATTAAGTGGAATTCTTGGAAATTTTGCAAGTACTATTCATTATCAAATCAATCCAAGGTTATTCATAGAGATTTTTTATTTGTCCTTTACTATATTATCTTATGTATGTATTAGTTGTATTGAGCCTCATTTCAAGGACTCTATAAATCAAATTACACTTTTTCTTTTATCTTTTTCTTTCTTTCTTTATAGCCTAGTTGGGCTAATATGCTTCTTACTGGAAGGCATCTTCATTAAGCTTGTCAATACCTTGTGCAATTGAGTAGTTTTGCGATGACAAAATACTCTAGTATAGAGCTCATGTTTTTAAAGGTTTTGGAATCTTTTAAATTTTATTCTAAGCTTGTTGGGACCTTACGACATTAACTAGTTTCATAGTAATGAAACACTATGGAGTAAAGCTCAAATCTTATAAAGGTTGTGGGGCCCTTCAAATCAAAATTTTGAAGAAACAAAGTTTAAAGATATGCATGGATTCTACCCTTTGAGTATGAACATACCCAAGTTGGGGAACCATGTAAAAATTATGTTGATTTTGGTGTCCACAGTAATTTTAATTAGAGAACTTATTCAACCCCCCTTCTAAGTTCTCAATCCAAAATTATTATATCCCCTTATGTAGTTACTATCTTAGTAGTGCTCTTGGTAACTCTCTTTGCATGATTACTAGTCGTATTGGCAATAAGTTAGGAGTTTGAAGTGAGTGACCAACTGTTAGTTGAAACATGTAAGAATTTGGATCCATTTGTGAAGTGGTGGGTCTATGATGCTCTAGTGGATAGTAGTGAGAGGAGGCATGAACTAGAGTATTCCCTAGAGAGATTGGACATTGAACATAGTATTCATAGGGATCAGGTTACCTATATGGATACTTCTACCTTGATGATAGCATTCCCCATACTTGTGGTTATTGCCACTATTCTTGATACTATTTCTATGGCTGAGGATATGCCCCACTTGGATAGTATGCTTGCTAGTAAGGTTGTCAAAAGTTATCTTATAAATAAGGTAATCTTTTGAGCATTTTTTTCTTAACAAACTTTATATTAAGTACATATGGCCTTGACTCTTGTAAATGGACCAAAATAGGGCAACATCCCTTAGGATGTCCATATTAGTACACTTTGCATTCTTCATCATCCTCTAAACTAGACTCTATTATTTTCTCCACTATAGCAACTTTTCCTTTATTTTTGTAGTTCCCTCACCCATTGTCTCATCTTTTCATCTTTTCTTTACTTTATTTTAGGGTTTGTTCAATCTTTTCCTCTACTATCTTCAATGCTATGGCAAATTTCTCATCCACAACATTCCACGTTTTTCTCTACCTTGGTTGAAATATCATTCACTAATTTTTGAATTGGTAAATTATTCCATTATATTATATCTTCCAAAGTTTCCTCTTCTTATGATTCGCATAATCTTACATCCCTTTTCTTAATGGTAGGATCTCTACTTTATTCTTCATCTAATTCTCTTTTTCTTAACTCTACTTCTTCTTTTGCCACTTGGTCAATGAATCTCTTAATACAATGATCTATCATCTTGGATAACCTACTATAGGCATATATTCCAAGGATTTCTCTTATCTTGTTTTGTAGCCCATTAACAATATGTCACAGTTGTTTCCTTTGAAAAAATCTATGGCCTAGGTACCTATGTGGTAAGGAATAGTACCTACTCATTGCTACATCAAGGGATTCATGTGTTTCTTTCTTCCATCTTTAAATCTATTTTCTCAAATTAGATACTCTAGAATAAGTTTGATATTTATCATTAAAGAGCTCTGGCATGGTACTTCATCTTTAAATTTATTATAGTTCCGAGGATCTATACCAACTCTTTACTTCCTTTATGAGCATTCTCAAAAACAACTTTAGTTTTTGATAATTATTTTCAATATTCTATAAGGCACAAGCATCATGAAAGGTTTGAAGATGTTTTTGTGGATCTACATTATATCTACCTTTAATTTCAAAATATTATTCATATCTATTGCTTGATGCAATTGTCTCTTACATGCCTAGTAGGAATACATACCACTTTTCTAATATTAATCATGTTACAAGTGGCCAATAGGGGCTCTTCATAGCCTTCAAGTTTGTGAGCTCTATTATAGTGGTGATCCCTCTGATGCTCATAATGATCTCTCTCTCTCTTCATACCTAATTCTTTCTCTTCTTTTCCCATAATTGTTATCTTCCTCAGCATAATGTCTTCTTTGATAGACACAACTCTCATCATTCCTCACCATGATCCCTCATTCTTCTTTCTCTCTTGTTAGAATCTCTAAAAAAGTATGAGGAGGAAGAGGAAGAAGTTCAAGAATGGTACCAACTAGTTCTCCTTCTATGACTCCTTGATTTATCCCTTTGTGATTCATTGGAGGTTTTTAGCCTTAAGTTCCTTCTAAGTGTGGAGTCTTTATTATCATCTTTGAATGTTTCTAGAAGAGTTGAATGCAATTATATCTTGATGGAATCTTTGATATGGATGATTGATGTTTGAGATTAAGATCCATGGATTTGATAGAGTTTCTTCATTTAGAACATAGCATTGTCTATTTTTTTTTGGCAACTATTTGAGATACTTTTTTTTCCTTGTCAAGCTCATGTCTTATCTCCATAGCAGCATCCCTTCTTACCTAAGCTTCTATTAGTTTCTATGGCCTAGTCATATGCTTAGTGACATGGTAACCTTCTTGTACATTTCCAAGGTTTGACCTCATAAGGGTTGCTTGTAGCATTAATAGTGCAAAACATTCTAAAGGCAAGATAATGTTGCCTTATAAATTTCTCCATGTTAATTATTCATCTTGGTGAAATACAAATGTGAATTTAAGATATTATGGATTAGTGTGAGAATATGATATTTTATTTTGCATAGGAACACTCTAGTCTTCATCATTATATTCCCTATCATAACTCTTGTTAAATTCAATAGTAGCTGGCAATTTTTCCTTAATTGTAAAAGCCATCTTAGTTTTTTAATGCTTTAACTATGTACATTGGAAATAAAAATTAGTTTAAGTGTGAAGGTTATACTTAATGATTCTTAATACAATGAAATTTGTAAAATCAGCTACTTAGTGAACATTGACACATCCCCAACAATGATACCAATGATAAGTGGTTGGGTATTCAAAAACTCCACCATACAATTCCTAAGTATTCATGTGCAACTGAATTGTAATCCATGGATGGCCAATGTAGATTTACTAGTAGTTGAGGTTTAGTTCACAATCATTGTCTTCTCACTTTATGTTATTGAAGTTCAAGCTATATGGCTTAACTCTTAGTGAGGCGTATGATATGTTGATGTTGTTTAGCTTTAATCATCCTTGGTACCAACAAAATGAAAGTGAAGATAAATTCAAAGTCTAAAAATGATAGAAATGTAAATCTATGCTATTCTATGGAAATAAGCATCCATTCCTAGCTTGTAGCCATCACTAGGATTACTAATTAAATCTACTACTAAGTGAATCAAGTGAACTCACTACTAGGTTGCCAAATGATTACACTTCATGCTTGAAACTAGTTGTACTTATATCATCTTACTAAAAGATGTTGAAAAAAGTAAAGTACTTAGAAATAGTAAATGACTACTAATGAGTGGCAAGGTACCCCTCTGCCCAACCATATGAATCATAAGCATTCACGCATGATCCAGTTGAATTCTATGGATGGGACTAGTTGTGCATCTAAATCATTATACCATAATCATAGTTCATTGTCTTCCCACTTGAACTAGTGGTAGCTTTGTCACATATGGTTTAGTCCAAAGTGAGACATATGATAATTGATGTTGTTGTGGCCTTATGCTACTTGTAATATTAATGAATAAATCAATTATTTAAAATAATTAACAATGAAAAGTAAAGTCTAAACTATACTATGGGTGATGAATGTCCATTCCTAGATTACTGTACATGTCCTAAACCCATATATCCACTACTGGGATTACCAAGTTCTATGGTACTGGGTGAACTAAGAAATAATGCTACTAGGGTTACCAAGAAAATACATGTTTATGCTCAAAACTAGTTGTGCTCATTCCACTAGTTCATTAACATTCATGAAAATGTAAATATTAACTAAGTACATGAAAAGTAAATTGTGTGCAAAGTAAATCTAATCTAAGTCAAAGTGCTACAATGAATAAGAATCAATCTGGATCTTATTGTCATTCATAGAATGTGCCCAAGTACCCTACCACTCAAATAAGACTCCATACAACTAACTCAGATCCACTCTGTGGGCACTCTGTGACTATTCTATAAGATTATGGAATAAAACTACAAGAGTTTAGCTACTCTATTAACAAACTTATGAAAAACTAATGCCCAAACCATGTGCCCAAGCACTATATTTATAGGCTGACACACATGCCACCATATTGGATATCTGACATGACTTCTAGGCCTCAATATTGGGTATTCAATATCAAAGCTACAATATCGAATACCCAACATTAGAGCTCGGAAAAACATGGTTCATCATACCCCGAAGACTGAATGAAAACTTGTCCTTGAGTGAAAAATAGGAGGAACAAGTCCCTTACATAATATTGGGAAGGAATGGGATTATTAATTGACATGCAAACTACTAACTAACTTTGAGTGCCACATTACATATTTTTATTTAAGTGGATGCATACAAAATGATAGAGTGACAAAAAGACTAGACAAACATTGAAGATTAAAAAAATTTTAGAGGTCTTAAAGAATCCATTAAAGATGATTCTTCTTGTTGTTGCTAATGGTGGAAAACTTCCAACATTGATTTTTATGTCAATGCTTCTCTAGTTATGTAGAAAATTCTTGAAAGATGGACTAAAATTTCTTCTCATCATCCCATGGATCTAGCAAACATGTGATGCTTGAGCTACTATCTTGTATGTGCTATGATTTTTTCATGGGCATATCCTTTGTTGTCCCTTTCTTAGCTTTGTTTTCATGCCTAGCAAAAGACCTTCTTCCTTAGGCATTTCTTTTAGCATCACCTAGAGTCACCAAAGGATCAATATTAGTTTTGGTAAATTTTCCTTAACAATTAACCCTTTTCAAATTCCTTAGTTTATGTTGAAGCACAAGGTGATGACAGCATACTATGCCTAAGACTATGAGATAACTAAAATCATCAAGCTATTCACATTATTTTTATCAGTTACTATTAATTACCATGATATTCAAAAATAGGATGTTAGAAAAATTTCAAAGCAAACATCCCTAGCCCTCATGACTAATAAGCATAACTCCAAAAGCACAAAATTTTTTGAACAATTGAAACAAAAGGTCTAATTTAGAATATGGCCAAGAAATATTAATGGATATGGAAATACAAAAGTAGGAAAAATTAATGAGATGAATGTAAAGTAGTCCCAAAATCATGCATAAATTCAAAGAAACCATTACTAATGTTCTAGAAGATGTGAAGGTTTGTTCAAAGCCATGATCAACAAAAGTTATGCAAGTGTGTCCTTCCCAAATCAAGCTCCTGCCATAATGACCTTGCATAACCACTTTTGTAGATGTCTATGGGCATCCTAGAAGTTAAATGTAGACCATGCATTTCTTCTAAACAACACACAACTGCCATGGTTAGGATGTTGCACTATACTATACAAAACCAAAAGGCTCATAACCACATGCAAAAATGAGGTGAATAATGGGATGAGAAGGGATTGTAGAGATCAAGATGTAGGTACTTGACCATGTCCACAATAGGTTCTTGTGAAAAATGTGATTAAAATGATCAATAGACCTATCTGTCCAAGTTCATACCAAGTCCATATCATGAACAGTGACCTCGCATTGATGTGTTCCATCCTGCCAACCACCATGAATCCACAACCACCTTAAAGAACAATCATCACTCCAAGAAAATAAGAAAAGAGAAAAATGAAGGAAGGGCCTTAGTTAGAGGGATTCCTTTCTAACCCCATAACTAGTGCTTATAGCCTATTATTATGTATAAGAGGTGTGCTTTGAATTCCCGTTATTGTTTGTATTTTTTTGTGTTGTTTCTTTTATCTCTATCTTTTTTTCTTGATGGGAACCACACCATGCAAAGACAGAGCTTCCATTTTATTGGTTTATGAAGTGATGATAAATTCTAAGAGTAGTCATAAACCAGATGAAGAAATTCAAGAAGAGAACCCAACAAGTCCCCTTGAGGTCATATTCTTATCATTCCCACCTAGTTGTTCCCTCTTTCTTTAAGGTATATGACAATTGATTAATTTTAGTTTCATAAAAGAAGAACCAAATTGTTTCCATGAAAAAGACCTTTTATTCAGAGAACTAGAGGGATGGATGAGGTGGTCTCACTACTTTACATAATTACTTATCCAATCATCTTGATAGCATAGCACAAAAACCCAACACATAGCATTGACTTCTACATCATGACTTGGTAATTTTATTAATAAAAACATGAAATACATTCAAAAAACATAAAGAGAAAGACTTAAGAAAAGAGACAAGTATAAAGAAAAGAAAAAATATTAAGAAATGAAAAACATATGAAGAATCAAAAAATTCTAGAACTAATAAGCAAATCAATTACTTCCATGCATCTTTGAAATAGTTTTATATCCTCATTTTCAAGCCACTAGTTATCTTCTAGTTTAGTAGCTACGACATAGGCTGACTTTTGCTGACATACTTGCTCCTAAACTTTATGGTGGATCGATATAGAGGTTGTGTTAATATTTCAAAATTTTGGGCCACAACTGTATCCTTTATCATTATTGGTGATGCATGGAATCTTCTATCTCTCCACAATGATAGGTTTATCATTTATGTATTATGCTGGAGTGGTAATGGGTGTTGGCTTTTGCATATGATTAGGAGACATCATTTTTGTTAGGAAGATTGTTGCATCAAATTGGCCTTGTACTAGTTTAGATGATGTGGTAGGTCCATGAGTGTCACACTTCCACTTGGGGTCCTTCCTAAAGAAAGGACATTTCAACAAGATTGTGTTGGGCACCTACTAGCATTATCATTTTTTTGTGTGTTCACAGTACAAGTACCATTATCTTGTTAATGTTGTGATGCTAAACCTTCTTGTGTTGTTGGACGTGACATATGGTAGAGGTGAGTATGAGAATATTGAGGCTATGATGTAGGGTGAGAGGTGTGAGGTGGAGATCTCATATAAGATGTTGTAGGGTGATGATATTCAAGAGAGTGGTAGTAGTGATTTGAGGTAGAGAAAGTGGAACCAGTTGGGGAAACAACTTGTTGAACATAATATTCGTATGAGCTCAACTGGTAGTAAGGGTATCACTAGTTTGATGATGGTCTCCCCCACGACTGTTGGTTTTGCCACTATAGTTGATAGTAGTTTTGAGGCTGATAAGAAGTCCCACTAGGATAGTATGATTGGTTGTAGGACTATCTAAAATTACCTTGTGGAAAAGGAAATCTCTTCTACATGCGCTTTTGTATGAATTTGGGGTTTAATGCCCCTACCCAATACTCATCTAGATGCAAAAAGACCTAGCAATGGCCCTTTAGATGGTCATATATGCAAATGTCACATCCATCATCCTATTCAGTGGTTAAGTCTATAGCCTCTTCTTCTACGATAATTTTTCTTTTTTGTCGATAAGTGTTCCTAGCTATTTCTTGGTTCTTTTTCCTTATTTTGTTGTGATCACTTGATTTGTTTAACATTACTTTCTCCTCTATGGTTTCTTTATAAGTTATAACTTTTGCATTTATCCATTCCAACTTCTCACCTAGCTTTTCTTCAAGCTCATTAATAAAATTTTATTTTGGCAAGGTTTCTTGTAAAATCACCTCTTCGAGAGCTACCTCTTTCTCCTTACCATAGATATGGACCTTCTCCTTTTGATTAGTTGGGTCCCAGTGAGATTTCTCAACATTCTCCCATTTGCATAGCTCCTTCTTCTTTTGCCACACACTTGATTAACTCTCGAATCTAACGGGTTCATAGCTTGTATAACTAACCTAGAGCATACATTGCAAGGGTCTCCCTTGTTTCATTACAAAGCCCATCAATGATGTGGAAGAGCTACTTTTCCTTAAAGAAACCATGGCCTAGGCATCGATTCAGTAGAGAATAATATCTATCTAAGGCCATGTCCAAGGGTTCACATTGTTCTTGTCTCCATCCTTGGATCTATCTCCTTAGGTTGGACACCCTTACATAGGTTTGGTATTTCTTGTTGAAAAGTTCCAACAATGTGGACCATCATTGGATTGATTAATGTCCTAGGAAAGAACTTAAGTGTTTTCCATCCATTCTCAATGTTGTATGAGGCACAGGCATTATGGAAGGCTTGTATATGATGTTGTGGATCCAAGTCATGGCCTCCCACAAATTTAGGGATATTATTCATATCAAACCTAGGTAGGCAACTCTCCCTATGATGCCTATGGGGTTTCTTAACCACCTCCATGATCTGCATTAGGCTCTTAGTATCCAACAAGGATTCATTGTCATCAAACATGTTGTGATAAAAATTTCTATTTCTATTCATTTGATTATGATGATCTTGTCTATCCTCATTATGATGTCTTTGATTTTGCTCTTGGGTTCAATTTCTATCTTTGTCTTGACCCCATAATGGAGATCTGTCTCTATACCTATGTTCATCTTTGTCAGAACTAAATGTTAAAGAGGAATAGGAAGATGAGGAGTCGAGAGAATCACCATTGCTTCTATAATTCTCCCTTTGGTCCTTTGAGTTATCTTGTCAAGGTTTAGAGGAGGTCCTAGGCCTTGAGGCCCCCCTTACTCTAGGACTTTATCCATTTCCTCTATTATTTTTTTGCACTAGTTGAATGTAGTCTTTGAGTGTAGTAAGGGTCTAAATGAGCATAGGAAACCTATGCTTGAGGTTATTCAATCCAATTCCCTTCAGTATATATCATATCATTTCTCCTACAAGTGTTCTCATCATACGATGCATTATTGGTCCTATGTGAAGAAGACATGGTTTTACCTAATAACATGTATAACTCAAAATATTAATATTTTTTTTAAATGATAGATCATTAATACCTAGCACCATCCCCAGTAACAATGTCAATGATGAGTGGTGAGGTACCCCTATGCCCAACCATATGAATCACAAGCGTTCATGCACGATCTAGTCAAATTCCATGGATGGGACTAGTTGTGAATCTAAATCATTGTGCCTTGATCACAATTCACTATCTTCTCACTTGGACTAGTGGTAGCTTTATCACATATGATTTACTCCAAAGTGAGCCATATGATAATTGATGTTGTTGCAGCCTTATGCTACTCCTAACAGTAATGAAGAAATCAACTATTTAAACTACTTAACAATGGAAAGTAAAGTGTAAACTAGCCTATGGGTGATGAGTGTCCATTCCTAGATTATCGTACATGTCCTAAACCCACGTATCCACTACTAGGATTACCAAGTTCTATGGTACTAGGTGAACTAAGAAATAATGCTACTAGGGTTACCAAGCAAATACATGTTTATACTCAAAACTAGTTGTGCTCATTCCACCAATTCATTAACATGCATGAAAATGTAAATATTAACTAAGTACATGAAAATTAAATTGCATGCAAAGTAAATCTAATCTAAGTCAAAGTACTACAATGAATAAGAATCAATCTCAATCTTATTATTGTTCACAAAATGTGTCCAGGTACATTGCCACTCAAATAAGACTCCATACAACTAACTTAGATCCACTCTATGGGCACTCCTTGAGTATTCTATAAGATTATGGAATAAAATTTCAAGAGTTCAGCTACTCTATTGACTAACTTATGAAAAACTAATGCCCAAACCATGCACCCAAGCACTATATTTATAGGTTGACACACATGCCACGATATCAAATATTCAACATCACTTCTGGGCCATGATATTGAGTATTCGATATTGGAGCTTTGATATCAGAGCCAAGCAAGATACAATTCATCAACTGTAGTAAAGTAAACATGCTGAAAATTAAGCTTAAACTAAGTAAAAATGAGATAAGTAGAATGCTGCAATGGTGAAAAACAATCTCAATCTTTATTTTTAGTCATAACCTATGCTCAAGAACAATTCACTTGAACAAATATTTCATACAATTGTTTAACATCGTAATATGGACATTCACTTTATTACTAAGTCTAAATAACAAAAACAAATTCCAAGAATTTCGCTAAGTGTTGGTAAGATATTGTTTTGTTTGATGTGGTGATGTATTGGTATTAATAGTGGAGACCAAGACCCACTACATCATATCTATAATAATGTAAGTAGTGCTATGATATTATAGATACGATCTTGCATCAATTACCTCTAATGGTTTTATCAGTATGTTTGTGATTTGAGTCCTTGATGTCTTTACTAGCATATGTTTAAGCTTTATTAACCCTTTTCCTTTGGTTGACTATGCTTTTTTGGTTTGAGATATGTGCCTTGCTATTCCCTTTTTAATTACCTTTTTCTTTCTTTAATGTATTTTAATGCTTTATTTTTATTTTTATTTTCTTTTATTTTTATCATATGCTTAATATTTTTATATTTTTCTTTAGTTTAACTATCCATATAAATACTTTTATTGGATTTCTAAATTAGCAAGTATCAAGCACTAGATAGATCATTGGTACATGTGGTATTACTTTGATTTGTGGTATGCTTTGTTTAGAAACTTTGTATTTTTGTAAAAATAATATTTTTTTATATTTTTATTTTTAGTTTTTTATTTTATTTTAGCATATGTTTTAAAGGATCTTATGTTAGCTCCTTCATTAGTTATGTTTTGACCTTATACTTTGTCATTAGCTTGGGCTTACATATAGCTATAATCTTATCCTTAGCTACTATTCATTAGGCCAACACAAGATACTAGCCCATGTTAGAAAAATATTTTAAAATATTTTTATAATTATAATCTATTTTTATTTTATTTTTCCATGAGATTTTTCCTTTTTAGACAAAGCTACAAAACTTGTACAAACTATTCTATGAAAGATCACCCATTTGCATAGCTAACATCTAGGAGATAAAACTAGAGAGGGAGACCCTACTAGATGGGAGAGTAGATCTGCACTATTAGCCAAGACCTTTGGTAAGTCATAGCTTTAAATCTTGTTTCAAATTTCTCTTAGATCCCATCATTGACCTAAAGTTTTACCTAGGATTTAGAGCCTATTTGGAATATCATAGCCATGCAAAGTTTTCTTTCTACAATCTTTTTAGTTAAGGTAATTTAATGCTTTTACTCTATTTTATGAGTTTTGGTATTTTTTTCATGTACATATATTTTTGACCAATCTCTATTTTTTAGCAACTATTTCATAAAATTGCTAATCGAATCTAAATATTTTACTCTTATTTCTCTTCATTTTGATTTAATTTTAAGATTTTTTATCATGCATGGATGTTAGTCAACATTTTGGCTTGGTTTAACCATGTTTTACCTCTTTTGACCATGTTTTGTCTTTATTTCTATTCAACCAAATTGTTTGGCTATAGAACAAATGTTTTGAGCTACGTTTCGCATTTTTGACACTAGAAACAACATTATATGTCAATCAGACAAAAGAAAAAGTTATTCATCTTGTTAACAGATATCACAAGGCATCCTTCATAGTTTTTCACAATCCCTTCACAAGAAGAATGAGGTGTTAGCCTAGTGGTATGAGTCTTGGCCTAGTAACCCTAGGCCACAGGTTATATTCTAGTAGGTATTATTGAGTTATAAACTTCTATAAATCTTATAGTATACCTATGTTTCCATTATTTTGGATTCCAACACCCTACAATATAATCATGATTGGTTAAGTCTTTCCACCACCTAAGGAATTATTTTCATATATATTTGGATTTAGATTTAATTTTTCCTAGTAATGATAAGAATTTTTGTGATGCTTATCTAAAAATCCTTTTTCAATAGTGAGCTAGATACTTATATAGTTAAATATTTTGGTAAATACCACTTATCATTGCAGTGATCATGATAGAAATATTTCTTAATAATGAGTTGGATACTTATGTAGGTAGTCTTGATTAGTAAGCACTATTTGTTCATTCAATTTTATTCAAATTTAGTGAGTGGTAAAGTAGTTTTAGTTATTTTCTTTTTATTATTCATTTAGATTATTATTTATTACTCGATCTATGTTTGTATATGGTTTTGCTAAATCTTTGTTAGTAGTTATCCCTTGTTCATGACTATCCAACTATTTGATGCCTCTAGCAAAATTCATAATTATTTTCCCTACTCAACCTTGGACTGATTGCCTTTTTGTTTTTTTTCCCTTCTAGGTAATTTAATTAGTTATGATGAGGAGGAATTTAATAAAGAAGGATATGACTAGAATTTAGTTTTAAATCATTATTAGTTTGATATTATGTTTCCAAATTTTTATTTAACTAATTTATATTCATTGAGGATTGTAATTATATTTTACCTATCTTTGATACAAGCCAAATTTGGTTTCAAACATTTATTTATGTAGTGTGGGTAATTTTTAGTCTGAGAGTTGATAGCTTTTGTTAACATTAGAGTCCAATGCCTCTTTGATGCAATTTGATATTATGGAATTTCTTGGCAATTTTTGTACTTATTTATGTTGTAATTTTCCTAGTATTTATTAATGTAATTTTTGGCTTCGAAAATAGGCCTTTGTACTATTTTTCTTAGTGCACATGTTAGGTTTTATAAACATGTGGCTATTGTCATTATATTCTTTATCTTTTGCTACATTTGCCTACTCCTATCCTCCTATTTTTATGAATGCCTACTACTTTTCCTATTCAATTTTTCTTAACATCCATTCAATTTTTATTAAGCAGTAAGGTTGATTAGTAGGGTGTTACACAATATCTCAAGAAATCATGGTACATGATGCATCTAGGCTTACTCATATCTAGTATATCATCACAAGTACATCACATGGGCCATCAAATATTCTTGACATTTAGTGCTCCAAGTATTCTCAATCACAAGACCCTTTTTGGTAACCAACATATCTCAAACATGACTACACATAACATAAATAATGTCTACAAGTCTTTCATCAATATTAATCATTACCAATGATAGAACCTATTGCATCATCCATAGACCCATGATAGTAATCTTCTAGAGGGTTAATATGTGTGTGTTCATAGATCCCTATATCCCATATTGATCATAGGTCCAACCTATACCTTCCTACTCTTAGCATAAGGACTAATATAGGAGCCTCTTTGACTCATCCAACAAGGGTTTCTTGTTCCCCTCTATTATGCCTCATCACTAACCAATACACATCCCTGTGTTAACTCCATGACATATAATGCATCATGTGCACATCATAATAGTAACACAAACATAACACAAGTGATGAACACAAGAAACCAATGATACATGCATCATCATAAGCCTTAGATAACACATATTTAACACAACATAAATTCTAATACATTCATATTCACATTTTATACATTCACACATATACAAATAACATGCACACTCGACATAACATAACACATATGTACACACATGGCTCATCACAACGATCACAGTATATTAGGTTCTACTTATTTTGAGATGAGAAAAACCTATGTAGTTTTTGTACTAACCACAACTTGAACTACACCTTACATCTCCCTCATAGTGATCCATTACAAAGGATAAAAACCTAGTTGTGACTTGCACTAGCCTCATACCTCACATTAAAAACTAATTTTTTACACATCACAATCCCACTATCAATTTCATTCCACTTACATCCAACATATTTTTTGGGTTACAACCCAACCAAAATAGTTTTATAATCACATAAAACTCATGCCAAATTTATTTGGTACAATAAAAAATGCACTACAACTATACTATGGCCCCACTATAGTTGTACTCAACTCATGTTCCTAGCTATAATCCCATTGTAACTCACTTCCTACATAAAATCATAATGTGATCTAATCATGATTCACATTTCACTAAAAACCCTAGTACAACTACATTACAACCTGCATTGCACTATTAACTTCTTGAAAATGATATGATGGGAAACATTTTGCAAGCATCTAATGACTCCTTCATGTAATCCAAGTAACATGCAAATACTTTAATGAAATCCTCAAAGTTCATAGACAAGAAATAAAACCTTTGCTATCACCAAAATTATCAGTTGTAAATATCAAATACATCAATTTGACTTACTCACATACTATGGTGATTAAACATTAGAATGAATTATTAACACTAACAGTATAGAAACTCCACAAGACCACACAGAATCTACACAACCCCATAAAAATTCCACAAGAATGCATAATGATCTTAAAGAATAAAATAATAGATGAGTAAAGAATCTCACTTGAAATCTAGAAATCAATCAAAATCTAGAATCCATAAACCAAAGAAAAAAAAATACTTCTCATTAACTCCTAGAGTCTTGAGAGTTCAAACTAAACCTTCTTGATGATAACCTATCCATTAATAGCTCCCCAATGTCCTAGAAATCATCAAAATTAATAGAGAAATGAGAGAAATCAAAGAGGAAGAAGAAGGAAATACAATAGAAACCTAGTTGCATGGTTGGGAGAGAAAATTAAAAAAAATTATATTTTATTTAAAATTATTATAAAAGTATTTTATTTTTGATTTTCCTTTTTCTAAGGTTTTCCATACCAACTAATGTTGAGGGACCCTCATGCCATAACATGCTCATATAAGTATCATAATTCAAATATTAATCAAATCTTATAATACCTTAATATATCCATCACATAATCATTAGACCATATAAGTATCATAATTCATGTTAGTAAGCCATACCATACAAACATGCATAACATGTTAAGCATTATCATCACATAACATAATATTTCTAACATAATAACACATCATGGTCTCAAAACCTAAATAATCAACAACACTAATATCATACTTATAATGCATAATCATTACACAGTTCAAAATCATACCTATCTGGTACTCAGTCTTCCCTCAAAAATATCACAACCTACCAACTATATGCATTCCATTACATCTCTAGCAAGATCAATGTGAATAATTATGATATAATAATCAAGTATACATAATATGATAAGATCTTAGAAAATATATCATAAAATAATGCATCTTACTAGGTGATCATATGATCCCTAATAGAAAAAATACACACATTGTAAACATAACACAATGTCGTGGGATCCTATAGTGAGGGATTACACATGTAAGAAAATGATGAGTCATGCAGTACATGCTCAGGTAGAAATATGACCACTCCAAACAAAGACAATAAGCTATTATCAAACTGAAGCATCTTAGATAAGATGAAAAAATGGGAAGGATTTCTACCTTAAATTTTATCAATTTTTCCAATGGTCCAAGGTGACTTGAAGTGAATATGAGCAACCATCCATATTTCTTCATGGATTGAAGATGCAATATCAATAGGAGTTGACCTTCTAGGAACCTCAAATCCTAAATAAAGCTTATGAATTGGCTAGCAAAGCTAAGAAGAAGCTTATTAGTCATGGGAGAAAAAATAAGAGATCATTTGAGGGTAAGAACAAATGGTTAAAATGGAAGAAGGGATCAAATCCAAATAGGCTAAGAAAAACCACATGAAGAAGGACAAGAGAGATAAAGGTAAGGCTAAAGAAGACTCAAGAAAAGAAGGCAATGGTTCTAAGGGAGGTAATATCTTTAAACTCTAATTTTTCATGTGGTGAAATTAGGCACAAGCAATGGAAGTATCCACTTTAGAAGGTCATTAAAAGAAAAAAATAAGTCCAAACCATGGAAAATAAAGGTTCTTCTAATGAAGCTACTTCAAGAGGTGACCCTAATGCTTCTACAATTGAAGATTTCATTGAAATAAATTCATTCATGAGAAATGTCAATGTGAGAGATAATCCTAATGGGAAATTCTTATTTAGAATTGTGGCTAGATGTCTCAAGAGTGGGAAATGGATTCATATGTTGATTAATGGAAGTATTCAAAAGAATGTTATTTTATCTAGAGTAGTTTCTAGATAGGGATTAATGAATTTTCCTCATCCTAGGCCTTAGAAAGTGCATTGTTTGTTAAGATATTTCTCTCAAAATGTAAAGGCATAATGTGTTTTGAAACTCAAAATTTCTATCTATGCTAATCATGTTGTTTGTGATGTCTTGTTAATAGATTGTGTTGAAGCAATATTGAGAATATCTAAATTTGATGGTGCCAAGAATGTGTGGCCAACTTCTAGAGATGATGAAATTCATAAATTAATTCCAATGAAAACTAAGCAAGTAAGAAATCAATCCTTAAAAAATGCATCAATGATACTTCTTAGGAAGAAGAAGCACATCAAGGAGCATGAAGAACTAAGTCTTAAATTTATGGTGGTATTTATAATTACATCAAGCATGGCTAATCAATGTGATATTCTAGCATATATAATTGTTTTTACTAAGAAATTACTCATGTTCTCAAGTGAAAATTTGAAGTTTTACCACCAATGAGAAATGTGTAATACTAAATTTCATTCATCCTTAGGGCTACAATTCAAAATAAGGGATCATACTAAATGACACAAAATTAGAGGGTAGAGTGAAACACCACAAAATTTTGCAAATTCCTAGAGCAAATCTAGCATGGAAGCCTTGATAAAAATTTAATTTTTGTTGTCATAATCTTTATCACTAAACCAACATTGGTTTCCATACCAACCATTCCTACTTTTTCCCCCTTTTTGGTGAAAGTTGACAACCTGCCAAAACCATCTTTAGAAACTACCAAGTTTTCATTTTGGTCTTCAAACTTGCCTCCCTATCTCCAATGCTGGAATAAGAAGGTGTGAAATTTTTATTATCTCACCCTCCTTCTTTTTCCCCTTTCCATCCCCAATGTAGAGGCACTTGGGAACCCAACTTGGGTGAGGTTTAAAGCCAACATTGTCAATATTCTATTACTAGTAAAGAGGTAAATCCCCCTTATTCTCCACTCTTATTAATTATAGTAAGCATATTAGTTTTTTTCCATTTTCATTTCCTCAAAGGGTTTTGTATTCCATTCACTAGAATTTACTCCTATCTTAACATTTATAGCCTATTCTTAAGCAATTCTTAGCACTATAACCATGCTTTTTCAAAAATCCACCAAATTACCCTTCACCTTCACTAGCAAAGATCATAACCAACAAGTCATGAGGATGTATGATCCCAAAGACCTTGTAGTCATTGAGTATATAGGATCTTTGAGAGTCAAAGGGGAGATTCGTTATTTTGCAACCATTAATGAAGATCACTATAACTTCATTTGTGCCAAAATATAGGCAGGCATGTTAATTCCACTAATTTAAGCTAAGGCTAAAAGGGAGTTTGAGTTCTTACATAGGGGTGGGAAAGCATACATCCCTTTCTCGTATGAAGAAATTCCTCTTAAACATGTTTATTCTAGCATCCTAGCCCAATTAATTACTATAGAGGAGGAAGATGACAAGACTACCTTTGAGGAACAATAGGAAGAAGAGGATGAATTTAGGGTCAAATTTGAGCCTAAAAACATCCTTGGATGACTATTCCAACCAACATCCCCCAATGTCATAGAACCTACCCCTAATGCTTTTGTCTGCTCCATGGGCATGGTGCCACCATCTTCAAGTCCTCCATACCCTACTATGGTAGATCTTACACTGATTGTAGCCACACATCATACTCAATCAATGCACAAATAATAAACTATAATGCATCAATGTCATTTTCAACATAGCCTCGATATACAAAACCATCAATGGTGGCTTTTACCACCACAAATCTAATTACTTACATAGGGTCAACCATGAGACCCCTAGCAACACAAGGATCACACACCACATTTGTGCCTAAAGTAATAACACAAACATCTATTTCTTTGTTTGACCCACAAGCCACAACCACAGCGCAACCTTTTCCTTCTATCATGCAAACCATAATGAGGCCACAACCCTCACAACAAATGCCACAACCTTATGGACAAACCCTACAACCTATAGGGCCACTACAAGACTTGGATCAAGTCTTCCAAATGATCCAAGACCTAACAAAGAAGTTGAAGAGTCTTAAAGCCTCTACCACACAAACCATCAAAATTATAGACTTCTACTAGGATGATCTAATAAGTCGTATAGTCCCATCCTTGACACTTCCTCTTGGTATCCCCATTCCACAATTTAGTAAATACAATATATAAGGTTATCCTAATGCTCACCTTATTACCTTTCTATTAGAATGTTTGCTCTTACAACCATGGCCTCATACCATCATGAGGATTTTCCCTATGTGTTTGACTAGGAAAGCACTTAATTAGTATTGTGAATTTCCTAGAGGGTCTATATACTCTCTAGAATACTTAGCATCCTAATTTGTTAACCATTTCACATATAACTTGAAGCTTGACACAATGCTTGACCAACTCATGAATGTCAAGCTAGCATCCTTAGAACTAGTACAAAAATTCATTTAGTGGTGGAATGGATTGTTGAATGAAATACCAAAGCCCATAGCCAAATCCCAATTTTTAGCCATATTCAAGAAAGTAGTTAATGACTTCATCAAGTCTAAACTTTACTACCTTGATTCACGATCTCTTACCCAAGCATTCTTGCAAACTAAAAATATTGAGGATGCCACGAAGGCCAACCATGATCTAGCCTATATGTCATATAAAAATCAACATGCTCAAATAGACAAAGAAAAGAGAAAACAAAACAATGCTACCATAGCAACTGTAACCAATGAAACCAAGACCATGAACCAAGGGCTAAAGCTCAACCCACCCAAGGCCCTCACCAATGACCATAATAACCAACCATCAATTTCTAGGACCACTACATTGGCAACAGGTAGACCTAACTTTGAAAGGAAGGATAGGTATAAATATACCACATTGCCATTAAGACCATCTGAGTTTCTACACTAACTATTAAGAAGTGGACACATACAACATAAACAAATGACCAAAGCCACTCAAAAGAAACACAAGCGACCATGTAAAATACCCAAGGATCCCACTTGGGCAATGAAGGATGATCCTTAGTTGCCTAAATACTTTGAGCTAGACCACTTCCACCATTATCATCAATTCCTTGGTCATGATATAGACTTTTTCCTTACACTGAAGGATGACTTGCAAAGGATGATAGATAGGGAAAAAGTAGTCTTCAATGCTTCTAACCCAATTTGACCATAAAACTAGTCAATGCAGGTCTACAAAGTCCCATTGAATACTAATGATAGCCCCCATGTTATTTTGGCATTCAACATCAATGATAATAGGAGACCAAAAAGGTTCTCCAACCTAATACAACCCAAATAGTAATAGCCCAAACAACTACACAACAACCTCTTGTGGTGGTCAATGCTACTACCTCTTTCCTATAGCCAACAGCCAACAACCTAAAGGCTACAACCAAACAAGGGAAGAAGCATAAATAAAAACCTTATAACAAAGGAGACAAACATATGGAGGCACAAAAGGAAGTGGGCCTACCAAAGTCAACTTCCATTTTGGCTATACCTATGACCTCCTCTACCCCATGTAATTCAACCAACAAGCCACAAGAGAACACTAAAGCCCACAATCAAAACAATCAAAAAGAGCCACAAAAATCATAACCTAAACCAAAAGTTCACATTTTTGGATGCATGGAGGAAGTAAAGCACAACCAAGGTGACAAGCCCATGGCCAACAACAAAAACTTCCTTAGTGTAATGGACCAAGTCAGGCAATCACTTAAGTAGAAAAACATAACCTTAAGCTTATATGACCTAATCATGACTTCTACCATACATTGTGAGGCACTAGTCAAAATGTTGACGTTCATACCTATTAGCAAGAATATTCCTACTAATGAGGAATTCATCCATGTAATGATGATTCCTCCATCACCAAGGGTGGAGAAATAAACACCCTTGACATTTTATAATAGAAAAATTAAGGTTAATCCTTAGAAAGTCAAAGTGATGATAGCCCCTTTATTCATAACCATACATATAGAACAATTTAAAATACATTAGGTGCATGTTGATGATGGAGCTACAACCACCATCATCCCATGCACCATAGTTGAATGCTTGGGCTTAACTAAGAAAGTACAACCTACAACCACCACAACTCTTAAGTCCTTCAATGGATCAAGAGTTATTATCAAGGGGTCTATCTCCTTGAATTTTGTAGCCAAAGAATAATTTCCTATAACCACAAACTTCTTAGTGGGGGAAGAGACACAAGGATTTAACTTAATCCTTAGAAGACCTTGGTTGGCTCAATTATGAGTTGTCTCCTCACCCATCCACCAAGAAATTTACCTTCCTTATGAGGAAGGTAAAATCATCATTCATGGTGACAACACAGCTCCCCTGGCTATCAACAACATGGACATATAATAGGGGTCCAAAGTGGATCTTCAAGAAGAAGCTCCTAGACATTAAGAGCACAAACCCAAGATAACCAATGAGGACAACATAAGCAAATGGGATACATTATGGGATGAACTTCCTTTTAACATCATAAGTGAAGGAGATCGTGAATACAAGCTTGTGCAAAGTAGGCCTTACTCACTCCCTAATCCTGCAAAGATTAGGAAGAATCTACACAAGTGAAGTTTACCTTAACCTTTCCATGCTTCTATGACCAGATACAACAATAGCCAAAGAACCTTATTTTTTCTTTTGCAATTTATTATATCTTTATCATTTTATGTATGTAGCCTATGAATGTAGCCTAAATTTATTTTCATTACTACTTATTTGCTACAACCTTTCTTTATTTTTACTTATGTTTTAAACATTAAAAAAGCATCTTGTTTAGACATGGTCTACTATGACCTTCAACTGGCATCATTGTCTACTAAGATGTTAAACCAGCACAATGGTCCACCATGGCTTTAAATTGGCAATGTAGCGAATCATGCAATATAACCTATTCCTACAATGGCCTAAACCTAGCAAGCATCCCTTTTATTACCATATCTCTCATTTCATCAATTAGCCATTTGATTTTATAACCAAAAATATCAACATAGCCATTTTCAAGATTTACAGCATTTACAACATAGATGCATATAGTGAAAGAAATAAAACCAAATATTCAAATTTGAACTTAAAATGTCCATAACATATAGCCATAACCACAATGTGTAGTAATGATGCCAAAGAATAACCATCCATAACATAGTTTTAACTAACCATAGCCATCACCATAAAAATAGAAACAAGTTAAACTGAAGGAGGCTACTAAGTGGCATCCAATGGAGGAAGTGCTGGGTCATTCCCACCCTCACTATTAGGGCCACCAATGTCTCTTGAGGCCTAACATGTAGCAACACATAGTCAGTTAGTAACTAATAGTAAAAATCATAACTTAAAACAAAAACTAAAATACCAATAGGTCAAACTTGCAAAGAGTCCAGCTCCATCACTTTTGAGGACAAACAGGGAAGGTCTTCCTCCAAACAATGGAGGATCTGGTCCTCTAACATGTTTACCCAGTCAACATCCCCAAGATCAATGCCAAAAAGAATGGCAAACCTATCTATAGGAGTCCAAGTAGGAGGCTCATGAGTAACAATAGCTGTAGCAGTCTCACCTGCAATGATAGTAGCGGATTGTTCCATCTTTAGAATACTTTTGAAAAGTCAATAAGCACTTTCTACCTAGATCCCCTGAATGAAAAACTCTCTCTTGTGTCATTCAACTGACTCTTCACTAATCCATTTTAGGTAGGCCCCACAATCAGCCTTATACTGACACTTATGGGCCTTTTATCTCTTGCCCCTCTCAAGGACCCAAGCATAGTGATCCTTCTAGTCCTTAACCTTTTGGAAGATGAGTTCCATTTGCATACATTGCTCTATCATCTTCCATAGGACTACTACTTTGTCCTAAATGGCATGCCAGTAGTGGGCCCATGTGATCTCCTTAGTGGGTAACTCCCCCGAGTTAGCCACTTGGGCTTCCACAAAGACTTTACTATTTCAAAGATCCCTAATCTTTTGAAGATCCATAATCATGTCCTCCTTTCTTTGATTCTTTTCCCTCAAGGCAAAAACTTCCTCCCATACAGATTCATTAGACCTCTCTAGCTTCCATGAAGCTTTTGCACATGATATTGGTAAATAAGCGGGAGTGTCATACAGCTTCACAAGTACACTAGAAAAATCATAGGGAAGTCTACGCAAGGAGTCTACCTTCATGTTTCTATTGATGTCCCACTCTATAGATGGTACTGCACAAACATAAAATACAACCATAGAATAAAATATAAGATAGTCGTAATGCAAACAAAGCCTACAACCAAAGCACATAAAACAAAATCCATACCTATTTAAGGTGCAACCTGATGTAATCAATTGATGATGTCCTTAGCCATCCCATGAAGGAACTCCACTTTGTCTAGAGTCTCTACCCATGTTTTTTTATGAAACTTAGGGATAAGAGCTTGCATTGGTGTATCAAGAACTACTATATGCATAATAATCATCAAAATATTAGGTTGACAACCAAAGATAACCAATGAAATATAACAAAAATAGTGAGGCATAATCATACCTAGCTTCTCCTACTTGCCCTCCTCTAAGATGATGATTAGAGAGGTACCTGGTACCACCTCACTAAACAAGGCATCTAGATTATCTATGCCAACATCAGTAACTCCTTCAATCATACGTTGCTTTAGGAGTGCCTCTTCTGCATGCCTTTGTTCTACCTTTGTAGCAACTTGGGCTACTATAACATGATGCTTACCTACAAGCATAACATATAGAAAACAAATCAACACATAAAACCATAAAGTAGCTACATAATTTTAAAACATGAAATAACCAAAGTTAAACAAATCATACCTACAACTACCTATTGTGATGGCTTAAGCTTAAACTTAAGTTCCTTCAGGGCAAGTTGATCTGATGTTGGGATGCCTCCTTCATAGGCCTCTTGAGTTTCTCTCTAGCTATCCCTTCAGCCTCCATGTGTCATTGTCTAGCATCCTAAACACTAACAGGAAATGAGAGGGGCTCATCATCATCAGTATTTTTAGGAGACTCATGGTGCCTAACATCAAGATTCTTAGTGGTGATCGATAATGTTTCATCTATCCCTTTTGGTGGATTATCAACCTGCACTATTGGATAAATGTGCTTTATCCAAGGCCTAGAAAGTTGGCTTAGGTCTTGGGAAACACATCACCCATTCCTATACACCACCAAAAACTCCACAAACCTCTATAGATAACCTATGAAAAATGCAAAGTGCATATGGATTATCGTAGAGGTATCTACACAAACTCTAAGGATCTTCTCTCGAATCCCAATAGCAGAAGCAGTAGCCCAATCAAATTTGATGCCCTTAATTTAGACCTTCTTAAAGATCCACCCTTGTGCTAGGTTGATTACCTTCTTTTGTGATAGCAATTTGGGGAACGCATGAGACCTAAACAAAGGGTATGATTCCTTTGCATCAGGGTTTGTGAAGCTATCCATCAAAATTCTAGAGTGGCCCATGTTTGCACCAAGCCACTTTAGAACTTCCTTGCAATGGCCTAATTTCCTTACCATTCTGGTGGGAACCTTTGCCCCATCAATAGGACACCAAACAAGTCATTAAAGAGGCTAGCACCTACATCAATGTTCACCTTAACACCTTTAATGATGATGCTAAAGCAACCAAGCTCCTCATCAAAGGTGTTGATAACATGCAACATCAACATAGCAGGAATGGAAGGAATAAGTGCCATAAAAACATCAAGCAAACCTGCATGCTAAATGTTTCCTTGAATGTCTCCAAGCACTTGTCCCTTTAGCCACTCCTGCACTAATGTCACATCACCAAACTTCAGGATGAGGGTATCCTCATGACATGAGCATGAAAGTGGTATAGTAACATCAGCTAAGGTGGAAGGTCTTTCGAAGCAATAACCAAAGGTTCGCATCCATATGAGTAATTTAACAATTAAGAAAATTAATAAAACCCTTCAAGTCATGAAACACTATAAATGATATGTTCATATTTACTTTTCTTTTGTGGTGTAGAGTTTCCAACTATAAGGACATGATCCATGCTATCAGCATCTACCCACCAACTACGCATTGTCCCATCATCATTGCACTTCTTGTATACAAGGTCAAACCTAGTGGCGTATTCATCAAAGTTCCTTCTTAACTATTAATACATAGTAGCTCTAATTTTAGGATTCTTGATGGATTCGTCTAAAGCAGTTTGAGCCACTACCAGGATTTCATCATAGATGATCAAGCCCTAATTGTTGACCTTGTACCTACAAGAAGTTAAATTAATAAAGTTAGGTAAGGTAATCAAGCCAAGATCATAAAAACATTACAATAACCATGTTTACCCCTGTAAATGATACATGGTGCTAGGTGGGTTTTTAAATAATGTTTCAACTCTATGTGCCACCATCAAAGTATTATCAATATTATACTGACTATACTCTAGCATTGTCCAGATCTCTAAAAGGTAACATGAACTTATGGCATATGCTAGTCCCCCTGTAGTCTTAGGAACTAGCCTATCAATAATATACCTAGTAATTAGGCTAGATTCCTAAGGCAATAGGATCTCCAAAATGATCCCAAATACATTCACAGACAAGTGTGACCACAGCACCACACTAAAGTTCCTAAGAAGGTAGGCAAGAAAGTCCCTTATCCTAGGCTAAAACCACAACAAGAGCTACCCAAGAGGCATGTCATGTGATGGAGTATTCATCTTGGGATGACCAATGTAGCACAAAATACCAACTAACTCCACTATGATGAGAATAGACCTCAAGAAGACCTTGCATGAAACAAAAAAAAAAACATTATGATCATTTAAAATTTCTTAATAGGTTAGGAAAACATCCTAGTTAGAGGTAAAATTAGACTTTGTAAAAAGCTCTAAGGTGTTTATCTAAACTAGCTTAATAAATTCCAAAAAAAGGCACTATTATAACCTTTCAAAGAAAAAAAATTATGACCTATTAGAGTAAATTAGCAAATTTATACAAAACATCTAGTTGGAGGTGAAATTAGCATTTGTAAAAAGCTCTAGGATGTTTATCTAAATTAGGCTAAGTAATTTCACAAGAAAACGTTATTACAACCTTGAATATCCTTGAATCATGGCCAATTGAAATTTCTCTACAAATTTAGAAAAAACTTCGTAAGTCAAAGGTGAAATTAACTTTTGTAAAAAGCTCTTAGATGTTTATCTAAATTAGTTTAATAAATTTCATAAAAGCATTATTATCATATTTCATATATCTTAGTCTAAATTATGCATAAATTTAGAAAAAGAATCTAAATTATGCATAAATTTCAAAAAAATCAGAGATATGTTTTTAAAAAATCTAAATTATGCAAAGCAAGTATAAATTTGGAAAAAAGATCTAAACTATGCACAAATTTAGAAAAAGCATGATAAACTTAGAAAAAGCCATGAAGCCATATTCAAAGTTTATTTAGAATAGAAAATTTTTTATTCTTCTTTAAAAAGAAAAATTAAACATATCAACCAGTTCTATTTCAAGTAATGTACTACAACCATGAGTTTTGCCTTAATTCACATAGCCATAGAAAAATGTTCATAAAAAATTCATTTTCAATCCAATCAAAGTGATTCCACCTCCATTGGAAAGCTAAAGACAAAGCCTATGTAGCCATGACTAGAAAATAGCAAAAACCTTTGCTATTTTCTTATAAAAATTTCATAACTCTACATGAAATTACAAAAGAGGCACAAATAACGTAACTACACGATGTCAAGAAGATAGCCATAACTTTCTCATTTCAAAGTAAAATTAAATAAGAAAATAACCATCGGAAAGCTTTAAAAAAGGCTACAAACTCATAACCTTTAATTTTATAAATATTTAATGGTTTCATTGAAAACAAATACACATAGTGGCTTGCTTTTTCATAGCAAAACTTCAAAAATTTCAAAGCCTAAATTTCACATAGCCATAAAATGGTTGAAAATCAAAACCATTAAAACTCATTTAAATTCACATTAAAATAATAGGGTAAGATTTTTTTAAAATTTTATTTTAACAAATCCTAAGGCCTAGATCTAAAAAAATGGCCATACCCAAAGATATTGAGAAAAAAGTATAAAACAACAAGCACTATTTTCAAAATCAAATTTGGAAAAGCTAAAGCAATAAAACAACTATAGATCTACATGGGAGCAATCAAAATAGGAGATGGGATTTCATAAAAATTTCATTTTAATCCTTGTACTATAGTAGATCTAAAAAAATGGCCTCAACATCTAGAAAGCAAAGAATTAGAAAAACCACAAAAAACAAAGGCAAAAATAGGTAGAATTGCCTTCCATGGAGTAGTGACAGATGGGGCTTGAATAGACATAGGCCTAAAAATCTCTAAAATCTTCCTAGAATGCTCATCCATCCTCTAGATTGTGGGATTTATTCTTTTCCCTCCTCTTTATTTGGATGTCATGGCAGGCTCAACGTTGAGCAAGATGAAAATTAGGAAAAGATAAGAATTCTATGCTAGCTACAGGGGAGATGGAAGGCTTCCAAGCTAAAGATTGGTTGTGGTTTCCATAAGAATCTTTGCTAAAGCTCTCCTCCAATGCATTGTTGCTATAGAATTATAGTTATGATTAACAATTGCAAAATCTAACATATAAAATCCTTGTAAAACCTAAACGCAACCCTAGCTACTAATTTAGTGCACTATAACTACAACTGCACTAAAGAAAAATGGAAAGTCTAGTTCATGTTGGTTTTTTATGGGAAAAAATCCATGTTTCAAAATTTTAAATTTTTGGATTATGGAGCCCACCCTACACCTTCATTGTTGACCAAAACTTCCATCAATGTTTAGATTTTTTGCCAATTTTAACACTTAAAACATTATGGAAACCTTACCCCATGCATCCACACTGGGAACACCATGCCCAGCATGGAAACATATTTATCACTCTACAAATTCATTAGACGTACAAATATCTTTCTATTTTGGGTAACCCAAACCTACCTTTTTCCACCTCGAGTTTCCAAAATTGGACAAAACATGAGCAAGCCTAAGTACCATGGATTTCCACACTGGGGCAATAGTGCTCAACATGGAAAAATGGGGGTAACACTCACTCTTTCCTCCTAACACTCATCTGAGCACAATTTTGGCCCCAAAGTAGGCCCCACATGACATAGAATGCCTCCGAGCATCTCTAGCAACCTTGAAATCTCATCAAACCTAGTCAAAAACTGATTGAAATCTAGGATTTGATGTGTTCCATGTTGGGTGAGGCTTCTTCCATACTGAGCCCTTCACCCTTAGGATGGATAGATGGGTGAAGCTAAAAATGAACTAAATTGATGACCTAATGACCATTTCCCTATGCTCGATGACACCTAGACCCTGTCAAAACCCCTTGAAGCTTATGGAAGCCCCAAAATGGGTCAAAATGATATAAATCTATCATCCCCCTCTCATCCACATTGTGGCCACCATTCCTAGCATGGGAGAAAAGGAGGAGATTACATTAGACATTTAGAAGCCTCCAAACTATCAAATCTTGACATCCAACATTGACTGTCAACATTGGCAACCCTAAAGGTTGACATGCATGGTTGATTGACTATCAATCTGGCCTAGATCTAATTTTTTCCACTAAGGAAAACCTCTTCCATGCTAAGCCTTCCACCCTTAGCATGGAAAAAAGGGGGGGAGCCTAAATACACCCCCCCCCCCCCCCCTGCCCCCCCAACCCCCAAAATGACTAGATCTTGACCTTAAGCACTGATAGCCAATTCCAACAACCCTATAAGCATTCATGCATTGCTAGATTAACCAAAAATGACAAAAAAAAAATATTTTTCCCCAATTTTCAATGCTATGCATGGAAGCCTTAGCATGGAAAAATTAGGGAAAGCCCAAAAAATACCTTGTGATCCTACAAATAGTCAAAATTCAATGTCAAATGGTAGCAAGCAACATCAGCAACCTTGAAAGCCTACATGCATGCCCAAAAGCAACCAAAAGTGATCAAAAAGCTTCCCCCACACCTCCCCTCCTCCCCCCTCCCTCCCCCACCCATTTTTGACATTGAGTATGAAAGCCCTAGTGTGAAAAACATGTGTGAGTCCACAAATTCCATTATAACCCTTGAAATAACCAAATTTTGACATTAGATGTTATCAGTTGACACTAGCAACCTTAGAAGCCTACATGCATGTCTAAAAGTGGCCAAAAATGACCAAAAATGTTTCCCAAAAATTTTCCACACTTGACATGAAATTCCCAATGTGGAAAAAGGATTGTAAGTCCAAAAAATACCTTATCAACCTTGAAACAACCAAATTTTAACATCAAGTAGCAGCAATCGATACCAATGACCTTAGAAACGTGCATGCATGACTGAAAGTGATCAAAAGTAACCAAAAAGCTTTTCCCCCAATTTTCCACTCTAAGCAAAAAAGCCCCAACATGGAAAAAAAGGGGAAAATCCAAAAACCACTTATCAACCTTCAAAAAAATAAAATTTTGACACCAAGCATTGACCATCATCCCTAGCAACCTCAAAAGCCCGCATGCATGATCAAAAGTGGCCAAAAATTATCAAAATGCTTCTCCCTAGATTACCACACTAAGCATGGAATCCCTAGTGTTGAAGAGGGTGGAAAGTCAAAAGACACTTATAAATACTCAAAATTACCAAAACTTGACACCAAACCCTAGTCCTCAACCCCGATATACCCAAAAGCTAGCATGCATAGTTGATTGATGTCAAAATTAGCTTAGATATGAATTGCATGGTTCTTCCACACTCAGGATCCCTTTTTTCATGCTAAGGGTGGTATCCCTAGCATGGAAACTCAAGGGAGAACTTATTTGAGGCTCCTAAACATCTCAAAATGACACTGACCTTTCATACACTCTAGAACCTTAGTAGCAGCTATTGGAGCACTTAAACTTCATAAAGCTAATCCTAGATGGCCAAAAATCTATTTTCTTTTACTTTCCACACTGATCTCTATATCCCTGACATGGAAGAAATAATGTAATCCAAAAAACCACTTAGGGATGTCCAAAACTGCTAAATTTTGACATGGATCCATAGTCCTAGACCCTGGCAACCTCAGGAGGTAACATGCATAATTGATTATGGCCTGAATTGGTCTAGATATAAGATTATTACTTCTTCCATGCTAGAGTAACTCCCCTAGCATGGAAACAAGGTGGAAAGTTTCTTTTCCACTTTTGAAGGCAAGATGACACTCCTAGAAGCCAAACATCTTCATCAGAGAAGCCTAGGACCTCATAGCCTCAAGATTTTTCCCATATGACCTTACTTCAACCTTTAAAACTCATTCCCTAGATTCTTCCATGTTGGAGTAACTCCCCTAGCTTGGAAATAATGGGTCAAGACTTTAGGTACCTTTAAACAACATTCAAACATGTCCAAAATCTACCAGAAACTTGTAGAATCAAAGTCTACAACCCTAGGGGTTTAGAAACCTAGTCAAAGTGTTTCAAAATTACTATGAATTCATAAAATAATTATCCCCTTATTTTTACATGCTAAGGATATTTTTTCCAACATGGAAGAAGCGGGGAAGCCATTTCAAAACCTATTGACCCTAAAATTGACCTCAAATTACCTCATAATGAAGTCGGGGGATGCACAAGTTCCAAATCTAGACTCTAGCCACCTGTTTGACCATGTTTGAAGTCATTTCTACTTTGATTTTGATTTTCCATACTAAACCCCCTCTTTTCCACTCTGGCTAGCATGGAAACAAGGGAGGAAGGCTTCAAAACCTACTTTTTGGCCTTTATAGACCTCTAAGGAGTCCAATTTGATGGATCTAGCCTTATGCTACCTTAGGAAGGTTCCAAGACCTTAATTTTAGAGCTCTAAGCACCCGAGAACTTATTTTCCTTAGTCTCCACACTAAGTTCCACTATTTCAATGCTACCAACATGGAATCCTTAGAACACTAGATTTTTTAGTCTAAACATATTGGAAATAGCCTTGATTGATGTCTGAACTCTCCTAATAGCCTTGTAGCCTTAAAACATGGCTTACTAAGTCCTAAAAATAGCAAAAAACTAACCATGTTTTGCTTATATTAACAACATTTCATCATATATAACCTATTTTGCTAGATTTTTCCTTATTATGAAATGTTTTGACTTGTCTTTGGACTTATGTTTCCTTGATGATTTTGTTGACCTTCTATGACCTTTATATAGCCTTATATGTTCATTTCTTATCTTATTATAGCTCTATTTACCTTTGTTTGGCCTTTAAATGCTATCGAATAGTGGAGTTTAACCTTTCCTAACCATTTCTTAACAACTTATGACCGTGGCCCTCTAAGGTCTTAAACTAGCATCATAGTCCACCAAGACTATAAACTAGCATCATCGCCTACTAAGGCCTAAAATTGGAAAAATTGTGGCCTTTATTGATCATTTGTAGCCTTATACTTTCCCTTGTTTGACCTTTATGTAATCTTTGTTCACCTCTATTGCACTTTTTTGAATTGACCTTATCTCATTAATGACCTTGGATGGCCTTGATTGCATTAGATTTGCATATGTTTTATGACATTTTAGCATTATTTATTCACTTTCACCTAGGTGCCACTTAACATGCTTTTAGTTGACATGCAAGATCAAAGTATGAGTACCTAGGAGCAAATAAGTTTTCCTTTGTGTCTACATGAATCTCATGATGATATTAAATAGTGTATCAACCCTTATTGCCAAGATCACAACCTAGCCTTAATAGAGAAACCTCTAGAATTACCTGAAAACATAGTCAAAACCCTTGATTTTGAAGTGGGAGACATAACCGAAGACTCTCTAGTTGAGGCTCCTATTACAACCCACAATGATGAAGAGAAAACCCTTAAATTAAGTTCCTCACTAGAGCCTCAATATGCCCAGGACATCGCCAACATCTTACAAAATAACATTAAGACATTTGCCTAGTCATATGAAGATATGCTAGGCCTAGACCCACATCTAGTCCAACACAACATCATACTAGACCCTATCATTAAACTAGTTAAGTAAAAAGTGTGTAAGATTAGACCTAATTTGGCCTTGGTCGTTCACAATGAAATCCCAAAGCTCTACTAAGTACGTTTCATTAGGCTATCAATTACATAGAATGGGTATTCAACATAGTGGTAGTCCCTAAGAAAAATGGGAGCATCTGCATTTGCGTTGATTTTTGAGACCTAAATAAAGCAACTATCAAGGATGACTTTCCTTTGCCTAGTATTGATCAATTTTTCAATAGTACAATCGAACATGCCTTGTTGTCCTTTATGGATGAATTCTTGGGATATAACCAAATTAGGATCAACCTAAAGCACCAACTTAGCATAGCCTTTATAACCCCATGGGGTACTTTTTGTTATACCATAATGTCCTTTGGCCTTAATAATGTTGAAGCAACATACCAGAGAGCCATGACCTATATCTTCAGTGATTACATGTTGGCTTTGCTTAATGATTACATAGATGACATATCAGTGAAATCTAAAATAGCCAATGATTAGGCTAATGACCTAGATCTTGTACTTAAATGATGTCTCAAGTACAAGCTTAGGCTCAATCCAACGAAGTGTGTTTTCAATGTCAAGACCCGTAAGATGCTTGGCTATGTAGTCTCTAAAGCAAGGATACATGTAGATCCTATTAAGGTTATGGCCATATCGAAATTAGCAACACCTACCAACCTTAAGGAGCTTTGGGGCTTATAAGACAGATTATAGTTTATTCGTAGGTTTATCACTAGGCTTATGAATAACTTATAGCTCATGCAACACTTGCTTAAGAAAGGAGTTCACTATGAGTGGATAGCTCAATGCTAAGAAGCCTTTGAAAACCTTAAGCAAGAGTTGACATAACTACCAACAGTCTATCCTCCACAAGAGGGTAAACCATTCTACATTTATCTCACCATCCCTGATACATCCATTGCCTCTCTACTCTATTAGAAATGTGATGATGAGGCAAAAATGCCTATATACTACCTTAGCCATGCATTAGTCGCCCATGAGACCTGATACACTAAAGTGAAAAAGTATTATCTAGTACTAATCTTCTCTTTGAAGAAATGAAGACACTACCTTTTCAAAATCCAAATCAATTTAATTTGCAAGGACAACATACTTACAACCATAACAACCAACATCTACGAAAGTAGCCACATAGCCCAATGGAAAGCCATAACTACAGAATTCAACCTCCATTATGTATCTCAGTCCTCAACAAAAGATTAAGCTATAGCCATACAACTCACAGTTTTACCTGGTAAAGACCAAGCATCCATAGACCCTAAGTTCCCTAATGAACACACTAACATAGTTAGCCAAGTGCCTGAGGGTTATGAGGTAGTCATGAACTTTGATGAAGCTACCATCATAACATTTCCATATGGTGAAATCCAACCCTTTACCTATCATTTAGGGTTCCCATGTACCAACAAGATAGCATAATATGAGGGTTTGATCAAAGGGATAATTGTAGCTCTTGACCTAGGAATTATATGCCTAGCAATCAAAGGTTATTTACAATTCATGGTTAACCAAGTAACCGAAGTCTATGCATGCAAATCTAAGCACTTACAACCTTATTGTGACATAGGAACATAGTTGTTACAATAATTCATAGAAAATGATGTCCAACACATACCTTGAAACAAAAACATCATAGTTGATGCAATTGCAACACTAGCCCTTAATGTGACACTAGATGTGTTTAGCAAGTTGCGCACCTTAACTATGGACTACACTATTTCCATCACACAAAACATTGAGGATACATTTGTGGCCATCATTCATACTACTCCTCCTAAGGAGTGGTATGATGATCTCAAGTTTTACCTTATGCATGGTGAATCCTTAGAAGGCTTGACTATTGCTTAGAAGGATTCCATACACAAGCAATCAAAGAATTATTTCATTGTGGGTGATAACACATTATGTCAACAATCCTATGATGGCATACTCCTAAAGTGCTTAGGTAAAATCAAAGAGAGAATAGTCCTAGAGGAGGTTCACAAGGGTATTTGTGGAGGATATATAGGACCTAGAGCCATGGCCACTAAGATTAGACAATTAGGCTACTAATGGCCCCATATGAAAAATGACTATCTACAAAAGCTTAAGTGATGTAACACATGCCAACAATATGGCAACCTGATACATGTATCACCAACTAAGTTACATACAACCAAGACAACACAATCATTCCAACAATGGGGGTTGAACATCATTAGACCTATAATGCCTAAGTCTTCCATAGGACATAGCTTCATCATCATCACAACTGAATACTTTACCAAGTTGGTTGAGGCTATTCCCCTAAAAAAGACCACATCTAAAACAGTTTGCAAATTTATCCTAGACAATATTATAGCTTGTTTTGACATACCCATGGTCATAGTTATATACATGGACCTTAATTTAGTAGTTAAGAAACTAAGGATTTTTGTTACAAGCTAGGCATTAAGCATTCTTTTTTGTCACCTTACTACCCTTAAGCTAATGGGCAAGCAAAAAACAACAACAAGACCATCATCAACTTGCTCAAAAAGATGCTCAATAATAGCAAGTGGAAGTGGCATGAGTGGCTTGTCCATGCACTATGGACATACAGAACAACCTATCATAGGGTAATCAGCATGTCTCCTTATAATCTTTCTTATGGTTCTAAAGCTATTTTACCTCTTAAATTGCAGGTGTCATCACTCTAAGTAGCCTTTACCGACTTCATCAACAACTAGCATAGCAAGGAGTTGTGGACAACAACACTAGATTTGATGGTGAAGTAGCGTATGCAAGAATTTAATGACTTGACCATGTGCAAGATCAAGGAGGAGGACCTAGTCCTCAAGGCCATCTGTGAGTATGTGAACAAATTCTTAGCCAACTAGAAAAGGTCCTTTCTTATCACCAAAGCCTATGGAAATGGAGCATTCAGAATAGCTGACATAGATGGGAATGAGCAGTCCAACCCAATCAACCATTCCTATCTATAGCCATACTACATGTAGCCAATAGATCATCAACAAGCAAGCTTTCTTTCAAGGGTTCACTACAACCTTAAACTAGCATCATAGCCTACCAAGGCCTTAAAATAGTACCATGGCTAGCCAAAACCTTAAACTAGCAACATTGGTGACATGGATTGCCTGATTCTTTTGTGGCCTATATGTATTGTACTATTATAATATGTAGTGGTGTTTTGTATTCTTTGTCAGTGCCTCTTGGGTCAATCCTCCAAGCACCAACAAAGAGGGACCATTGAAACAATACAAAATTTTGCATGTTATAACCAATCTTCATCATGGAGCTGTCAACCTATGAAACCTAAGGTAAAATTTCATTATAAATGTGGAAATTGTAACCCACAATGGGAAATTTCACATACTTTATACTTTTGGGGCTGAAAAATTCCTCATAAGTGGTTAAGGCCTCATTCCCCAAGTGAAAAAAAGTCACCTAGTGCTTGTAATTAGGCTTGGGAGGTCAAAATGCCTTTTGGAACTATAAAATGGATGATTTAATAGGTGTTATGGGGGGTATGAATTTTTCTATGCCAAAAACACCTGCAAGGGGTAGATCTCACCTACCCCTAGCATGGAAGAATGGAAGGTTTGGAAACTTACCCCCCTTCAACATGGAGACCAAATGTATAATCTGGAAACTTTTTCCCAACTTGGAAACTTTCCCCCCTCAACCTAGAAAGTTTTCCCTCAATGTGAAACTTTTCCCTATACCCCTACCTAAAACATTTTCCCCTAGCCTCGAACATTCCCCCCTTCCCCTCTCAACGTGAAAAATTCAATCACCCAACATGGAAGCCACAAGAAGCACAGTTCATCAATTCATGCACTTCAACATTAACCAACCACTTCAACAAGCATGGTGGAGAGCTCAACATGGAAGATTCATCTCCAGTGTGGAAGGTGAGCCCTGGTTCCTATTTATAGTAAATAGAATGGCCATGGGGGAGCACTTACTATGTATAGTAACCCCCCAAATCTAGGAATCCATCTCACCTAAATTTGCAGCTAATTGCATCCATTTTTCAGCCAAATTTACAGCCATTTCAAAGCCAATTTTCAACCAAATCATAACCAATTTGTAGCCCCATTTATGACCCAAAAAACCTATAAAAGCCAACCTCCAACACCATTTAGAGGTTCTAAAATTTTGGAGCAATTTTTAACAAAGTTCTATAATTTTTTAGCATTATCAAGAATAGACCAAGGGGAATTAATCTCTTCAAACTAAAAGTTAAGAGATTGGGCCTTTTAAAATCAATGAAAATACTTTTCAAATGCTAATGGCTAATGATGTTGGCATGGATTTTATGTTTAATGTCATTGATTTGATCAATTATCATTAGCCAACTAATGATTAGACCTTAGACGATAGCATGAAGAAACTGAAAGTTGTCATTCTTATTATTAACCATTCAAGATATATGAAGGTAATTTTCTTGAAGAAAACAAGTCTCTTGTACCTAATCCATTTGGAGGATCAAAATGTTGACGATGTTATGTGAGTATATGAAATCTAATTGGCTAAATGGAATATCATCACTACCCCAACTCCTTTGTTCACATAAGTTTACTTTTTGGAGGAAAGGAAAGTTGATGTAGAAACATCTCCTATTCCTCTATTGTCTTTTTCTACAATTTTATTATGTAGAGATTGTAAGAGATATATCCCTTAGAATTGGCTTTAATTGAATGTCAATTTAATATGTTTATCACTTTAGACTGGTAATTCTGATCAAATTATATCTCACAATTGATGGTAATCTTGAATTGCAAGTACGATACAACTAGCAATATCTCATAGTAAACCAAAAGTTAATTTTTAAGAAAAAGAATCTTAGTTAGAAAATTGTGAGGATAGCATGACTTACAAGAGATCACAATCTATCCAAAAATTCCACCAAAGATTGCTACTCCTAACCACACACACTAAAAACAAGGTTTCTCTCATGCTTTTGTGAAAAGTCATATTACAAGGTGCTACAGCTTGCAATTGCCTACGCTAACAATGACTTTTCTTCAAGTTTATCTTTAAGAGATTGTAAGATGATATGACCCTCATGGAATCATAATCATTCTAAGACTACAAGTGGACTATGACTCACAATCCCTCACAACAAGCTAGCCAATGATTTTTTAAAAAAGTATTATAGTCATGGAAACAATGAAAAATTAACATGAAGCTTATAAAAAGTTAAAGAAATTAAAAATTGAGGATCTTTTGACCATTGTGAATAAGCCTTGAACTAGAGAGAAGAGCTTTGAGGATGATTCTAAGTCCACTATAAAAGGTTGAAGCTCTTTAACATTGTGATTATCATCCATTAAGTGAGATAAGGATTATGAGGGATGCTAGGCCTCATGCCTTTTATCCATTAGCAAATGTTATGAGGTTTTAGTGTGCATTACATAGGCTTAATGCTTTCATAGATTCTTGACTTGTATGTTGATGAATCCAATTATCTTGTATTTTAATGTACTTTCATGTTTTTCATGCATTAATAGAGAAGTTTTTTATAGTGTTTTCTTTTCTACTTCATGTCACATGAAATTGAGAATGTGACATGTGGCTTTTGAGGTTGTTTTAGGATTTAATTATTTAAGGATATTTTATTGAGTACTTAACTATACCATTGACCATGAATGCTTGATAAATAGCTATCTTTCCTTGCCTCTAGAGTGCAAATAATGCTCAATCATGATGGAATAATGGTCTACTATCATCAAAGTGGAAATACACTAAAGAATTCCAAAATCATACATCTATGGAATTATAAGTCTAATTGAGGGATAATAATCCTCTAAACTTTTAATTAAACTAGAGACCTATATTTTGACTAGTAGAAATATATCCATCAACATTATTTTAGAGCCCTTAAAGCATGAAATAACATGAAAAAACAAAAAACATGGAGAAAATTCATCAAACTTGATGGAAATGTATTGCTAAGTGTGAGAATGACATGAAATTCTTTGTAACTATCAAGAAATCAAGCATTTAAGATTTGAATTTTACTTAAATCAAAAGTATAGAAATATCAAATGGTACAAGTGAGTGTAAAATGAAAACATAAAAATATGACAAAACACGAAATTTGAACAAATGAATCATAAACTTTTTTTTTATGCTTAGGAGAGTGAATACCTTTAACAATAGAGACAATTGAATATGAAAGTGAGAGATCCAAGTCAACTTCTCATAAATCCCTTTAATGGTGTTAGAACCCAAATATAAACATCAACTTGTATACTTGAACTTTCAGTTGAACATGCACAAATATTTAATTCATGTAAAAAAATGTATTTGTGAAAACAATGATGAGATAATTAGAAGAAACCTACAAATTAATATAAAAAATATGAGAATTCATATGGAAATTCATATGAGAGAATGTGTGAGAAGGAATCATAAAAGGGATTCATTTCTTAATTGGAAAATTCTTTCTTATAAGAATAGAAGAAATAGAATAAGGGAATAAAGGTAATAGAGCTTCAACACATAAAGAACTTGCATACATGCTCAAATGAAAAAAAGGAGATCTTTTTTATTTAATGAAAATTTTCTTGACAAGTCCAAAGGAGATCCATTCACCTCTATTTAGAACTTTTGATTGAAGGGTTTTGTCCATTTTTGGCATGGACTCATTATGAAGCTTCTTTGGGCCCTCTTTCCTTTTTTGATTAACTCTGAACCTAACCTACCTCTATGGTTAAGTTGAAAATGACAACACTTCTACATGATCAAACAACATGAAAATAAAGACTACAATGACTACTATAATTTTAATAAACATAATTTTCAAAAAAATGAACTATTTCTAACACATTCACACTATTTCTAATGGAATGAAACATAAAACCTCAAAGACAAAATTATATTAAGAATAAAAATATAGAGTACTTCATAAAACGAAGACAACATATTACATTAAAATATAAAATTTACATTTTATCTTCTTAGTGTCAAACCAAATAAGTCACACCTTCCACCTTCTTCTCACTAGCCATAGTATATATAATCCATTCTTGTACTTTTGAAAAAAAATAAAATAATACATACACTTTTTGAGGATCAAGATCATTTCTACTTGTTTGCTTTCATAGTTTTCATCTTTTAACAAATGAAATTTTTGCAAACTCAAAGTATAATTGATGAGTGGTGAGATACCCCTACACTCAACCATACGAATACGAGCGTAGCACGCGCGATCCAATCGAACTCCACAGACTAAGTG
>MNCI01032665.1:66962-91475 GCA_015680685.1 Gnetum montanum | reverse complement strand
GAAGTTCATCTTTATTTCTGTACACAACTTGTGTTCAGGTACAATGTTGCTCGAATAAAGATCCATTCACTTTAGGACTCCTACTGTGGGCACATGGAAAATATTCTATCTCTGGAGTGATCAATCTACCAGAGTTTTTCTACTTCTAGCCTAGGATGAGGAAACAAGGGAGAGTAGCCTCTTATTTATAGATACGATGGTGCACCATGATATCGCGTACGCGATATCGCAGGGGACGATGTGATATCATGGCGGCAGCGATATCGTGGCCCATGTGATATCGCAGCCCATGTGATATCACGTCTCATCAATAATGATATCATCATCCTAGCCTTCTCCTAAAAAATGGGGTTAGCTATTCAAAGTATGGTGTGCTAGAAGTAGAGGATTCAAAAACTCAATCATACAAGCCGCAAGTATTCAAGTGTGATCAAATCATAATCCATGAATGGATAATGTAAGTATACTAGTAACTTGATAAGAAGTTCATGATCGTTGTCTTCTTACTTAGAGTTAGTGAGGTGTAAAATGTTTAGTTTAACTCTTAGTGATGTATATGATAAGATGATGTTGTTTGGCTCTGAGTATACTAAAACTAAACATAGTAAAAATGGATATAAATTCTATTAACTAAGGACAATGAAAATGTAAAGCTATTCTAGCCTATGATAATAAGTATCCATTCTTGGTTTTCTGTACACATCTTAGACAAATGGAATTGTTATTGGAATTACCAAGTAACTTTACTACCAAGAAAATTAAGCAAAGCCACTACTAGGTTACCAAATAACTACACTTTATGCTCAAAATAATTTATACTCATTTTTCCTTCACTAATGAACATTGTAATATTAAATAACTAAGAAAATATAAATGACATAGTAAAAGTAAAGGGCATTGAAAAGTAAATCTATTCTTTCTGAGATGCTCCAATGATGAAGAAAAATCTTGATTTTATTACTATTCATGAATTATGTCCAAGAAAAATCCACTCAAATAAAGATATCATATAACTATTAATCATCACCCTATGGGAAATCATAACTAACTCTAACTTTATGGAAATAAACTGCAAGAATTTTGCTAAGTATTAGCAAAGTCTTTATTGTTTGACGTCATGATGGACTTATGTTTATAAGCATGAACATGGCCCACTACATCATATCTATGACATCATATAATGAGCTAAGATATCACATCTACGATATCATAGTCATTCATATTAAATATTTCATCATACCCCTATGACTAACTAAAACATAGTCCTTGATTTCAAATAAAATAAGGACACAGCACATTACAAACTTATGGGGTTACATGGAATTGATCTCATAACATATGTACATGACTAAGTCTACTAGGAATGTTGCATCTTTGTTTGAGTAGTGTTAAAAAAATATCATGCAATGTATAATTAACACATAACAAACATAAAACAAAACAAAATATGATAGAAAAATTGGAGCTTGATATAGTATCTTTAGATTCTTGCTAGTGGTGGCTCCTCCATTGGTCTTTTTCCTTTGTTGTCTAGCTTCTTGAATTGATACCTATTTAGTAATGCTCTTAAATCTTCTTTTTCTAACTTGTGATCATGCATTGTACATGCTAATTTAGTGATATTTGTAGGTGTTGGAACTTCCTAAGGACATGGCATTTGTGAAAACATTTTATTAGCATTGATGTACCATGCTAAAAACTATGTTCTTTCTACTTCAAAGGCTTTAGCCATTTTTGTAATTCTTGATAATTAGTCACTCCTCCAACCAAATTTTCTACAACATCCTTCTAGTCTTAAGAACTTGATTCGACTACTTGAAGTTCAAAGTTTACAATATGAAGTTTTTTCTATACATCTTTCTTGTCTACTTATTTACTTTTATATATGAAATATATAGTAGTCAATTGCTACTCTAGTTCTATTCTTGGCCTACCTACTACCAACATGGCCAAGTTAGCATAATGTAGATATGCTAACCTTGTGTATTCTATCAAATGTTCTTTTTGAATCTCTATCATTTAGCTTAGCTTCATGGATGAGGGAAAGACTATCCAAGATGAGTCACCAATTAGATGTTTTTTATGTAATGAAACTTATCTTGGCCTTAGCTGTCTAGATTTTTTTTTATTGATTTACTTGTACATACCCACTTTATCTCTAAAGTCTTCTTTGAGCCTTTCATGTTTCTTGCTCTCATTCTACCATGTGCTAATTTAAATAATTGATTTTTATCTAACTATGTGTACTTCTTCCATTGAAAGGATTCTATTCTCACAGACAAATTATCTCATATCTAGTTTGACTCTAAGAAACTACTCTCTCATTTGATGGATACTTTTCTCAAGTATGTTCTTCTATTTTTTAATGCCTATCAACCTTAATTATTATATAGCAATATTCTTATTCTCTTTTTTTTAATGCAGTGATAGCCTTGGCATGACTGTATATCTGAGACTCTGCTACTGAAGTGATCCAACCTACTTTTTCTTTATCCATCTTCATTTCTTTTTGCTTAGTCATTAATTGATCAATTTGATTGGTTTAGAATTACAATAACTTGTCTAGTTGAATGGATTATGTAGGATCTTACCTTTCAACTCATAATGGAGCTAATTCTTCTTGTAGCCTTTATAGTTCATTTTCTATATGTTGCATCCTTATTTCTATCATGACTATTTTTTCTTTGGTAGATATCTATTCTGACTAAACTACAATGATATCATTAGGGATACCAAAGAGATTCTCCATAACTTATCCTATATACAACAATCTTTTCAATGCATCTTCATGTTTGGCAGGGAACATGATCTCTTTTCCTAATGTTCCTACTAATGTCTGCACATCTTTGGCTTCAAAAATATCTATTGGTGGCACAATAGGAATATTAAATAATACTTTGATATGATTATTTATTACCTCTACTACTCTTGTTGCATCTTAGCATTCCATCACCACTGATGAGCCATGATCTGTCAGGCTCCAATATCGAGTACGTGATATCATGGCCTGGCAAATGATATTGGATACACGATATCATGATTCTTGTGTAAGCCTATAAATACCACATTTGGGTGCACAAGAAAGAGAAGTTAGAGTTAGGAAGTAAGTATAGAAGTAGAGTCTTTTTGTCAATTTTTTTAGTTCATCTCAACTCTTTTCCTAGTGCATGCTTGCAATGTGATGATTGTAATTGTATGGAACCTTTATTCAAGTGTGACATACTTGGACACGTGCATGACTAGCAATAAAGATCAAGATTACTTCATCATTGCAGCATTCACTTAGTTTTGATTGCTTAACTATTATTTATTGCTTTCTTAATTAATATTTCTTTACCCTCATTTACTCTCCTTGTTATTAGATGCAGAATTAGTATGACTTAATCATGAGCATTTAAGTGTGACTACTTGGTATCCCAGTAGTGTACCTAGGACATGTGCTTGGTAATCCCAGTAGTAGTACACGAGATCCAAGATGTGTATGGATGAGTAAGGACAGATGCTCATCACACTTAGGCTAGCTTAGATTCTCTTCTCCCATTCCCTCTTAGCTTAATCAAAGTTATTTTCCATTGCCTCTAGGAGTAGCATTGCTCTAGGACCACATCATACACCTCGCTCTGGACTAAACCATACATGACAAAGAAAATACTAGTCTAGGTGGAAAGACAATGAACCACGATCAACGTGTAACTATCTAGATACCACAACTATCTAGATACCAAAACTAGCCTATCTATAGAGTTCAACCAGATCATGCATGAATGCTCATATTCGTATGGTTGAGTGTAGGAGTACCTAGCCACTCATCATTGGCATCATTGTCGAGGATAATGCTAGTTATTTAGATTACTTACATCTTCCAAGATCACTATAACGAAGCCTTAACGATATATCTTTTATAAAGAAGTAATTACAAATAAGTCACACACAAATTCACAACAATGTCTCTCTCACAAGACTATGATAATGCAACAACTAGTAAGATAATTCATTAGAGAACCAACGAATTATATGATGATGAAGACGAAGTTTGAAGTACTCAATTTGATGTGGGGGTTTCCTATGTAAATAAACGAAGACAACATCATCCCAACTCATAAATTCATAACGTACCTAGTGACAATGAACCCCTATTAGCCACTAAGAGTCTAATGCATATACAAGAGGTTGTTCGAATATCCTGTAGGCATCACAAGGAAAGCTGTCTACCCAGGCTTGATTTAAACAACTTTCCCAAGTTTTTATGAGGCTATGATTTAGATACACAACATCATTTACAAGCCTTCCATGATGCTTGTGTATGGAAAAATATTGATAATGGATGGCAAAAACTAAATTTCTTTCCTATGACACTTGTTGGCCAAGCAAAAGTATGGTATATGTCCTTAAGACCAAAATCAATTTGACGTTGGCCAACAATGGTAGTACTCTTTAATGAAAGATATCAAACCTACGCAAGAGTGTCAGCCTTGAGGAGACAAATCCAAGAATGGAAACAAGGGCAACATGAACCCTTGGACATGACCTTAGAAAAATACTATTCACTATTAAATAATTGCCCAGGCCATCAATTCTCCGAGGAAAGGCTAATGTATCACATCATGGATGGGCTCTATAATGAAATAAGGGAGACCCTAGGGATGTATGCCCAAGGTCAGCTATATGAGCTACAAGCCACCAATTCCAAGAGCTTATTAAGTGGGTAGCAAAAGAAGAAGGATAAATGGCTAAATGGAAGAATGTTAAAAGCTCTCAACAGGATCAAAATCTCAAATTAGCAAAGGTCCATGATCATGAAGAGGAGAAATCAACTTATCCCAAGGAGGTGGAATCATCTTTGCCAATACTACAATCACTAGATGAAATTGAGGCAAAGATCAATTAGATGAAAGAATGGATACATGAAAAATTTGGAGAATATACCAACACTATTAGAGGTAGAACCATGAAGAACCAAGAAATAGGACAAAACACCACTAGACAATTGAAAAGAAGGGTTGAAGAGAATAAGGATAAGAACTCAACTGCTAATCATATGTATCAATGTAACATTTTCTTGTACGATCACCCCAAAGGTGAATGCCCAATCTTGTCACATTTACATGAGCATTGGGAAAGAATGTTACATCCAAAGTTCATACAAAAATACTGTGTTTAACCATAGTGGCAAAAATCCCAATCATGGGGGAGGCCACCCCCAGTCTAGTCACACCCTTCATATCATCCAAACCCAAGCACTTATTAGGTTTAGCATCCTATTTTCCCAACCAAGTCAACATCCTCTATCTCACCACATTGTTATCATTCTCCTAAATATTATCAATCCATGTCCTCTTCCACAAGATCACCACCTCATGTTCCTTGCACTTCTCCTTGTCCTCAATATTCTTATCCTTCACCTCCTTATACATCACCACAAATAATACCAACAAGTTCTGCACCATAGCACCAACCCACAAACATTACTTGTGCTACTACGGTCAACAGTAGTGGAGGTCCTCCACAATGTCAAAAGTGTCCTTTCTTTAGGGATGACCAAAGAAAGAGTTAGCATGGTTTTGAAACCACTACACCCTCCAACCAAGCGCAAGTTCAACACTGTGATGCACCTTTCTCCTCAAATACAACACCCCGTGTTATCTTATCAAGTTCATCAATCAATACTCCAACTACCATACGGCCCAATGAATACAACCACATAGGGAGACATATTGATCCTTGCATACCATCTTACGGTCAAGGGTGTCATAGTGGGTCAACTTTGTATCAATTAATCACATCTTCTAACTTGCCCCACTATGTCAACTTTAATATAGTGTGTGCACCCCAATTTGGGTACATTCCAACCACCACATCAAAAGACACCCAGTGGTTTGGATATGACTAGGTCCCAATATTTCCAACATGCATGGATCCACATTTTCCATTTATCAATTCTAGCAATGCTCAAGTGTTTAGTTATGGAGGATATCCTCCATTCTAACAAGTAGAATTAATAAATGTTTTTCCTTTTCTTTAATTTTACAATTTTTTGCTTTCCAGTTTTTCATCTTTTCATTTATTGTTTTATCTTGTTATTTGTTTATGGGTAATCTCATCTATGATTAAAATACTCATGTGAATCGTTGGTTGAGGTGTTGTTCTATGTTATCAAGTCTCAGGTGACTAATTATTTGGACAACAAGCTCACCACATCCACCCAACCATTCTATTAATAAGAGGTTCTACTTTGGGTATGATGATATTGTTGTCATCAAAAAAACTTAAAGTAATTTTGTGTTCAATATGCCGAGAGTGAAAAATAATGGACTAGGAGGGAATGGCCAAGGTGTAACATCAAGGAAACTTGTGGATTCTCCTTGGTAACTTTTGTAGGTGCTATCATGTAACCTGGTCGTACTAAGATCCTTGTAGATCTAATGAAAAATGGGAGTAAGAGTAATAAAGGCACTTCCTAAAGAGACTCAATGTTGTTCTAGGGGTTCCACTAGAAAGACATGCACCCATGCCTGAAGGTTGGCAGCTTCTCTGGTTCACTATTGGAAAGAACAAAGTGCCAAAGCGGCTAAAAAACAAAAAAAAAGAGAGAGAGAAATGCTATAGAGAAATTCCAAATTACTCCTTCCTTGGACAAAATGCCAAGTGATCATATGCCTTGCTGTCATGATTCTCTTATGGTTGTCCATCATTGGATAAAACAATGCGATGTCACTGATCGAAGGAATGGACTTGGTCTTGATTTTGGAGCAACAGGCTAATAACACATTAATCACATCCTACACTCAAGATTCATTATGCCCTGGGTCAGTTAACTCATGTTCCAATCTCTGTAATCCCTTCTACAATTCGTTTCATCTCATTGTTTAAGTATTTCTAACTTGTGTCTTGTATGGCATAGAACTCATACCTCATCGTGGTGGTATTTAACATGTGTGTGTGTTTTTTTGCATTGGTGTAGATTACATTTAACCCTTCTAGTGTCTATGAACATTTTAAAGTGTGGTTATGCAAGGGCATTATAGGTTGGAACCTGCTTTGGGGAGGACCCACTTGCATGACTTTTGTAGTTTGTACTTGTTGCACACCACCACATCATTTTATATCCTCCAAGTACTTCATTACCAAATCTATTCTTTTCTTTATCATCCTTTTAATTCAATAATTCCTATGCACCATAACATATCCTTTTTCCTCATTCTATTCATGAATTTCATTATTAGATTCTACCCCATTATATATTTTGTGCCTCCCGATCTATTCAATGTTACCCTGGACCTTTGCAGTTAACCTCAAATCCTTCATTTTTGGCCTTGGAAATTTAGAAATTCATTAATTTTATTTTCAATAGGCCTTAATATCAGGTACCCGATATTGGGTCCATGCTATTTGGTACGCAATATTGCGTCCATAAAAACTATATATATGGACCCCCCGCACACATCAACATCATTTTTCACTGTTCATGCAAGGGGAGTTGTTCAAATTTTCTTCTACAAATTTGCTAACTTGCGTATCTATTGTTCAAACATCCATAACTTGCTCGTGAACACTTCGATTCCCATTCGAATTGAACCTATCTGAACCCGGAGTGTTCAACTTAGTCATGGGGGAAGGGTACGCTCTAGGTTGCGCATAATTTGAATTCATCATCACCTGAAGGATATTATAAAGGGTAAATGACCATAAAAATGTTAAACATGTTGCCAAAATCAATTTTATCTCTTCATCCATACCATGAGAATTAAATTTTTGAGCTACCTAGTTAAATTGGGCCTAATATCAAAACTTTTAGGGGACATTTTCATAAAATTTCCTAACTTTGGATCACACTAAACAAGAAATGAATTTATTAAAGGTAATAAGTAAGGTTATAAGTCAAATTTTGTAAATAACCTTACTAATAGTCAACCCCATGTGATTGCAAATGGCCCCTAAATGTGGACAACAAGGAGGACCCTCTCAAGGTGCTTCCAAATGACCAAGGAGAGGCAGAGGCCAAGTGTCTCCTAAGGAACATACAGAATAGGAGGCATAATCATTTAGCATCCATCGAGAGCCTCCTATTATTTTGCAATTAGGACAAGCTGAAGGAGGAACCGTTGAAGCACCTAAACAGGGGCAACATCTCACGTTGTCCCCAAAATGTGTTCAGGTAATTCATGAAAGGTCCACGTTAGTAGCTGTGATCGTGGAACTCAACTTTGAACCTTTCACGAAGTTTTCTCTTGAGGCAATCAGGGACCAATTCAAAGGCTCCCCATTATGGCCTATTCTCTCTGAAAGTGGTGCCTAGTACCTGGGAGAGATGTACCAAAGCCATTTCGGAAGTGCTGAATCTTCCAAATACAGGGCCAAAATTTTCTCACCTACCCACTCACTCTGATGCTGATGCATGAAAGATCTTGTTGAAAAGGGCATACGATAAGGAGGAAAAAACGTATGAAGAACTAACACTGGAAGAGAGAATATATTTCAAGATCGGTACATATCACATCTTCCCCAAAAAAGGGTTGAAAATAATCTCCACATATGTAGCTAGAGGAAGTGTGATATTGATGGAAAAATTTAATGCCAACCTACCCCATCTATATCTAACAGAGATTTTGAGGTGGTTTGAGCAATGCAAGACAGGGAAGTTTGCATTGCCCTTCGCCTGTCTCATCAAGAAGCTATGCCGACATGCTAGAATTCTGGGATACACCAACGATGTCCCCAAAAGCACCCAAAATGCTTCATTTGTTGAATTACTAAAGCCACTAGCCCCAAGGAAAAGTACTGATAAGACACTAGAGCCAGAACAAGAATAGACAGTGGGGCCCATTACAACTCAAACTGCAGGGCCTAGCCAAATCCCACATACAAGGCCCAGTTAACAACAAGAGGCGGGGCCTAGCAGACACTAGCAAGACCAACCACCACCACCACTATAGGATTATCAATTGTCAATGAGCCATCTCAAGGTCATCACTGAGATGGTCAGTTGGGAAAGCTTTGATGAGACCAATCTCTTCCAGGTCATAGATGATACTGTACAACCCATAGCCTCCATCGATCACGCATGGGGTGAGGTGTCAATCCAAATAGGAGGAGGATAATTGCACTGGTCACAACAGATCTTAGGGAACGCTCATCTTTTTAGGTGTAATTAGAAACTAGTGAAGGGGCCATAATAGTGTTCATGCATCACCAAGATACAATAGGAGCCATAGAAGTGGTTACAAACCACATAAAAGAATCATTCAATGTCCCTGTTGTGCCACCGATTGATTTTACAAGAGCACGCGATGCTCAAACTTTGGCTAGTCTCTCGATGACTCCTGTGGAACATGAGGATGTTCTCGATCAATTGTTGCAGATAGGACAAGTGATGACGTCCCTATTCGACATCCCTCAAGATGTCACAGCAACTCAATCAGACATCATCTCCACCAAAGGGAAGCTGATTATGGCAGGGATTAGGGCTAAGAATGCAGAAGTAGAGTTGGAAAGACTCCAAGATAGGCTCATCACCCTGCAAGCTGCATAGCAGGACCCATCTCAATTGATCCCCGTAGACCAGCTAGAGTCTTTCAAGATAGAGAAACTTAATAAATTTTCGGAAAAAAATAAGAAAGTAGTGAAGGAGAAAGAGAAGGCCAATTGGGATGCTTCTAAGGCACAAGCTTAAATATATGCACATGCCAAAGCACTCAAGGCCTTGAAAGAGGAGAGTAAATAGCTTACCATAGACAATCTCTAGCTGACCACCATAGAAAAACAAAAGAATGTTCTTGAAGAAAATTTTTAGCAATTACGAGAACAATTAGTCAGGGTCAACCAGGACATGAATTGCTTGGCCAGAGAAAATCGAACCCTTTCAATGAAGGAGGTGCATGCAATCCATCAAAAGATGGTAATTGAAATAAGCATGTGGCAAAACGAGGCCAAGAAACATGAAAAGCTAAAAGAACACTTTAGGGACCAAGTGGGGATGTATAAGTAAGTAATTAAAAAATAAATTCATATGGCCAAGGCCCATATCAACACTCTTAGTGCTCAAAACATTGATTGGTAGGCCATATTGGATACCTATGCATTCATCCACCAAGCAGAGCTCAAAAGCTAAGACCTACCTGCAAATACAAGATCTTACAGAGTACATGGAATTGGCAAACTTGCAGTATGCCAATTTAGCCATGTTAACAACAGGCCGGCCGAGAACAAAGCTAGAGAAGTAGGTAGCAACCACCTATGTGAAGTATGAAATAGATTTTTCTAAGCACAAGAAGACACTATAGAAATTAGAAGTGGCAAATTCTGAGTTAGAGATGGTCAAAACTAGCTACTGAGGATAAAAAGTTGTCGTGGTAGACTTGGCTCGATGGCTTATAGATTACTAGGAATACAAGGATAAAGCCAGAGCCTATGAAGAGGAATGACGACTATTTGCAGCTTGGTATGTTAAGGCTAATCAGATGTTCCTGCAACTACTGTGTCCATGGGAGATGCTAACTCCATCAAACATTGGAACATCAACATGGATAGCATAGGACCCCCAAACCAAAGAGGAAAAGCTCTAGGCACTCGTTCAAAGCCATCAACTTCCAAAACCTAAATCACAAGACAAGGGGAAGAGACCCATGGAGGAATGACTGCCACCAAGAACCACATGAGTTCTAATAAATTCTGTAATTTTGTGTCTGTGTCCCAATTTTGTTGTATTCAATTCTCCACTACAGCATGAATAAATTCCTAGTCAATCAATAATCCCATACCTATCCACTATGTAATCAATTGGGCTTGTTCTCATTTTGTTTGACTTGAGGACGAGTTTTCATTCAGTCATGGGAATATGATGAACCATGATTTTTCAAGCTTCGATATCAGACTCACAATATCGGATCCACAATATCAAGTACGCAATATCATAGCCTGGCTAATGATATCAGATACACGATATTGTGGTTCCTGTGTAAGCCTATAAATACCACATTTGGGTGCACAAGAAAGAGAAGTTAGAGTTAGAGAGTAAGTGTAGAAGTAGAGTCTTTTTGTCATTTTTTTAGTTCATCTCAACTCTTTCCCCAATGTATGCCCGTAGTGTGAGGATTGTAATTGTATGGAACCTTTATTCAAGTGTGACATACTTGGACACACACATAACCAGCAATAAAGATTGAGATTACTTGATCATTTCAGCATTCACTTAGTTTTAATTGCTTAACTATTATCTATTGCTTTCTTAATTAATATTTCTTTACTCTACCTGTTATTAAACACGAAATGAGTACAACTTAATCATGAGCATTTAAGTGTGACTACTTGGTATCCTAGTAGTGTACCCAGTACATGTACTTGGTAATCCCAATAGTAGTACATGAGGTCCAAGATGTATACGGATGCTCATCATAGTTAGGCTAGCTTAGATTCTCTTCTCGCATTTCCTCTTAGCTTAATCAAAGTTATTTTCCATTACCTCTAGGAGTAGCACTAGTCTAGCACCACATCATACACCTCACTCTGGACTAAACCATACATAAACAAAGCAAATACTAGTCCAAGTGGGAAGATAGCGAACTGCAATCAATGTGTAACTATCTAGATACCACAACTAGCCTGTCTAGAAAGTTCGACTAGAGCATGCGTGAACACTCATATTCGTATGATTGAGTGTAGGGGTACCTAGCCACTCATCAACCACTATAATGGCTCCTTTACTAGTTTCTAATATTACCTAAAATGATTTAGTATTCCTAGAGATTTGTCTTGTCTAATCATCATTTTCTTCTACCTACAAAGATACTTGACCACTAGCAAATCTTGTGGATACTACATATTTTTCTAGATTATCTCTAACTTTGTACATGCTTGAGACTTCTTTACTACTCTAATTTATTATTTTTATAATTTACTACAAAGGATGCATGGAAGATTTGTACTTAGGTTGTGTTGGTGGAGCACTCGGTCCTACTCTTTCTACAACTAAGGTTGATCGATTGGATCCTATCTATTCTATCCCTATAACTAGAATGTTTTCCACTAGCATTGACCATGTTGCAACTTTAGTGCTTGCTAGTTTTCTAACTTGATCCTTCTTGGGTGGCACTAGCTAGGAAATATTTGTATATGAAGCATTCTAAGCTTTTTTGAAAATAGCATTTGTGTAGCCCAAAATTCCTACTTACTTGCATAACTTTCTATAAGAAAAGGGAATGGACAAGTGGATTTCCCTATCTTTTTCTCTTCAAAAATTCTTTGCATTTCTAAAAATAATAGATGATCTTTATTGGCATGAAATTTTCCCATCAATATAGCACTTCCTCTAAAAGCATAGGTTGAAATTCTATTAAGTCTCTTAGCTAGAAAAATATGATACAATTCAATCTTAAAATAGATCTTCACTATAATGAAAAATCCATTGTGCTACTTTTAATGGTTCCATATATCCTTTGTAACCATATATTCCTTGCATTTGTGTTGGACCATGTAAAGATTTAAGCAATGTTGGCTCTAACATTTGGTATGTTTAGTGCCCTAACAATAGCTTCAACTAAATATGACACTATTACTCCCTCAATATTCACAGTTACATCATCTTGATTATTCTGCCAAAATTTATGCACTTCCCCCATATACCATTCACAATTCCTTGAAATGATGAACAAGAGTGGTGAGGTTTAAGGTTATTGGTCAAGCTCTATAGCTAGAAACTCCATGAATGGACCGAAGTTTAATTCAACTATTATAATGGACATGATAGATTTCTCCTAGATGGCCTACAAGTAGTCATTGAAGAGTGTAAGATGTTGTCCTTGCTCTTGAGCTGGTCACACATCCACTTTTGCTTCCATGAACTACCTTGTTGCAGGTGTGAGTTATTGAATTGAATATGATTATGTATCTTACTCCATAACAAGATTTTTTTCTGTGCCTCATCCTTTTCCTCTTTCTCTAGGCCTATTTCTCTTGGTTATGATGGTCCTCCAGCTTCAAGTATTTTTTTTATTTCTTTTTGTTTTTTTTTTTTTTTGAAAGCATCTACAATGATAAGAAAATTTAAGATTACCAAAAACATTTATAAAAATTCCTAATGGTTCATAACCCTTCATTAGATCCTAGTTTTTGATGAAAAAAAATATACATGATCAATTTTATTTTTAATTTGGATTACAAGGTTTAGAAAATTCTTCAATTTAGAAAAACCCCTCCTTTAAAAAAACCCTTAATTAAATAATTTTTCAATCAATTGAAAATAATTTTAACACAAACACCCATCACTATCTTCAATTTATTGTTTAAAAAGTATTTGAATGGTTAATTGGAAAGAGATATTATATTTATTAGCTTAGATTAGATTAAAGTGTTGTTATTCCTTATGATACTCTTAATTAATTTTCTAGGCATTAGAAAAAATTGTACAATTCACAAAAATTGCACTCAATGCTCTTCCCCATGACTGAGATGCTCACTTCGAAAGTGAAAGGGTTCAAGAATGGATAAAAATAGGCATGTGGTAAGGAAGATATGAGGCTCTAAAGATTCTTGTCAGTGACTATTTAGGACCACCAACGTTTACCCTCGATCTTGTGACTGGGATCATGGGAAGTGAAGGTATTTCTTCAAATGTAAGTTTAGGTGTTTGTTGATCTCTGGAAATACCAAACCCTAGATATCTCCAAATAAACTCAGTGGTAATAGAATGAAGTAATCGTAAATGTGTGTTTGCTATTATCAATGTTGAAATGGTTGGGTTTGTGTATGAAACTGTTACTGGCTATTATAACAAAAATTCAACTAACTTTCTCGACTATTGTGAATCATCCAAGATTCCTAATTTGTCTATATAGTCTCTATAGTACATTGTTTGAAAAAAATAAAATTTCACCAAAATGCTTAAGCATTATTCTGTAGAAATCTACTCCTAGTTTAGAATTACAACAAAAATAGAAATAGAGTGAGATTCAATAGATTTAAAAGAGAAAAAGAAAAAAAAAAGATTTGTGTGAAATTTCAAACATTTAAGCGAGATAAATTGAACATGAGGAAACACTTCAAAATAAAGCTATTCCAATTCAATCTAAAATATTACAAATTTTCCAAACCCTTTGAACTCAACAAGTAATTTCACAAAAGACACTCTTATTAAACTACCAAAATGCTTTGTAAATAACAAAATATAAGCTATTATTTGACTAGTTAACTATTTGTCAAGAATTGCAAATAATAGAGCTATCAGAAAAGATTTAATTAATAATTTCAGTATTGAAACATAAAAAAAAAAAAAAACTAAAAATTGAAGCTATTTTCAATTAGCTCAAAATATCAAAGATTTTCTAAACCCTCTAGACTCAAATAGGAAATTTCATAAAGACATTACTATTAAATTGCTCAAGATGTTTTTCAAAAGATAACATAAGCTCTTATATGGCAACCAAATAGAAGTCTAGAATTATGTGAAAATAGAGCTATAAGAGCAATTAGAAAATCCCAACATTAAATGCCAATCACAATATTATCTAAAGCATTATCTAAGGAACTAAGACCAAATGAGAAGAAAAGAACTCACAGGATTTAAACAAAACAACTCAATTGAGGATGCTATTAGCAAGCCATTCTTATAAGTAATCTTCAATACTTCTTCTTAATCTCTCTCCCCCCCTTCTTTATTCTACCCTTAAAGCTCCTTTTATAGTGGCTTTTGGGTAGTTACAATCATCATGAAAAATTAGAGTGTGTTATAACCACTATAGGAGTTAATTATAACCACAATAGAAATTAATGAGAATTAGTTATAACCACCATGGTAGTTAGTTATAACTACCATGATATTAAAAGTTATAATTGACAAGTGTTTTATTCATATAAGACATTGAACAACTATCTCATAAATTCTCTTTCTTCTTAAATAATAAGTTTGTGTGTGTGTGTGTGTTTTTTTTTTTTTTTTGGTTGACTATCATTTGCAGCATTTGTTGCAACAAAATCCTCCATTGGCAAAGGAAGAAGTATTTTGCTAAGTAGTGGATGATGTAGTTGGGAAGCAAGTATTATGGGTTTTTTTATGAAAAAGACATTATTGGATCCACCATAATTGTAATGAAGTCCAAGCTCCCCGACCAGAGCTTAGGACAATAGCATCATCTTGACACCCTGCGTGACACTATATCCTATTGAGATGTTCAGATCCATTATTGTGTACACTCCACTTCCATAAACCTTGTCATTCTTCACAGGTACTGTGTCTCCACTAACCCTGAATCCACTTCTATAATCTTGTCTATTGCCTCTTTCACAATTCCAAGGAATACCAGCATTCCTTCCACTTTCCTTCCTTTATTTCCCATTTCCTTGTTCAACTTCACCCTTGCTAGTTCATATTTCTCTTGGAGCCATTTGTTTATGACCAGCTTTACCACCTTCACCTTGTACTCTTGCCTACATGACATTCTAAAAAACTAGGACTCTGCCAACCAGAAATGGTACTCTTTAGTACTATCCCCTAAGAAGGTTGGAGATTTCTTGTACTTGATTCAAATACGATTGTCAGAGAAAGAAGAGACAGTTGTGGATATGTATTTTGCAAGGTCGCAGTTGAGATTCCTGTAATGAACCACAAACCTGGGAATAGCTTGGTCAGGATTGTAGATTACGAACTCGTCAAACAGTGTGTCTCCTGTGTCTTTACTGTCCCTCTTTGAGAAGATGGAATCATACTCTTTTTTGTTAAGGCTTTTCTTGTCTATGTCAGGCATGGCTTCTTGCACTGTCAGTAATCAACCTAGGAGAACCTCACATAGCAATAGCTTATTGCTACCTTTGGTATAGATTTCCTACGTGCTCTTGGAGGCATCTATTGCAAAGTTGATGCCCTAAACAAACATGTTTTTGCGATTAGCAGGTGGAACTAAAGTCATTGCTAATGATTCCCTAGATGCCTTCATCATTGGTTTCATGGAACAGCATCTGTGATGGGATGGTAGGGTGGAGCAAGTCTCTGTGCACCTACAAAAACATAAGCTGAACACTGGGAGATCTAACCCTCTAGATCTTGGTAACAATGGGTACAATCCCATGGTTTGGCTGGATAAATCTCTCCATCCAATCTTTGACCTAAAGAAACTCAGTAGCAGTGTCTCCCTCTGAATCAATTTCTAGACATTGTCCATCCTGCAAGTCCTTGCCAGCCTGCTCCTTGCTAAGATCCTCAATAGCCTGTTCCAGCTGCTGCGGTTTTTCTGCAATCTCTTTTCTTTCCATCTTCCTTTGTTGTTTAACCTTCTCCTGTTTGATTTTGATGCAGATTTTGCAAGGTCTGGATTTGCAGTTCTGCCAGCATTGCAGCTTGTAAGGGTGACTGCAATCTAGTGTTTTCTGATACTGCCTTCTGCAGTGTAGTGATTCTTTCAAGGTGAAGCATTCCACAAGCTCTATGTGGCCGAACGGCTCGAAGGTGTAGATGATTTTCTTCAAGCACAAGAACCAGTCCTTTGGAACTCTGCAATCTCTAGTGGCCTTATGGTCGTAGCCTTTCACAATGAAATTTACACGTACCGTGTACTGATTTTCATGGCCACTATTAGCTTCTGTTTGGGACAATTTTGTCCACTTCCTACTCCATGTTTGTGCTCAAACCCCAGGCTTTGCATTTAGACTGTTGGATACATAATTGGGTGGTGAGAAATGGGCTTTAAACTAATGTTAGTTTGGAGACTACAGTGGTAGATATGTATGAAAAATGAATTTTGCAGTATCCGTGTTTGATAAGATGAGGGAGAGGAGCTTGTTGTCATGGAATGTGATGGTTGCAGGATATACTCAGGCAGGCCTAAGAAGTGAGGCATTAGCATTATTTAGGAAGATTCATGAAGCAGAACTCGTCCTGAATTTTGTAGTATTGCTTAGCATAATTTCTGCTTGCTCTACTTTAAAACATGGCAAGGCTATTCATGCCTTCACTCTCAGGCATGGATTAGAGCAGAATCTGCCTATGGAAAATGCCATCGTAAATATGTATAAAAAGTGCGACAGTGTTCATGATTCTAGGTGAGTGCTAACAAGGGATGAAATTACATGGATTGCTATGCTTTTAGCATATGGGCAACATAGTCCTCGGAAGGAGGCTTTGCAACTTTTTTGGGACATTGCAAAGTCTGATATGAGGCTTCGACCTATGACATTCCTTTGAACTTAGTGAATTACCAGCACAACAGTTGCGATATTCCTCATCTACAAGAATTACCAGCACAACAGTTGCGATATTCCTCATCTACAAGCTAGACTGTATTTGTTCTCTCATAGAGTTATTTTCTCTCATAACATCTACACTAGCAGCTATTGATCCAACACTTTTAGCAACATCTACATTTGTATTATATGTTATTTTTGTCCCATAACATATATAATCATACTTGTCTTTCGAAACACACATGCTAGTATTATCCCAATAAGAAAATAACAGTATGCTATACAAAACCATCAAATAATAATTATATATAACAATGAGATAGAATGATAGTAGAAGGGATTATAGAAAATGGGAAGTAAGGTTTCTAACCATAAACGTAATGAATTATGTGTATAATGCATGGTTAAAGTGATCATTAGCTTATCCATTTAAGATCCAAACCAAGTCCATATCACTTATTGTATCATCCCAAAACTTACAACCATAAGATGATCATAACTGTAAGAAATATCGTCACTAACAATTAAGTATAAGGAATAAATTTATTAATTAAATATTTTATTTTGAAGGAGAGTTGGCTATTGGATTAAAAAAGTGCATTTAGGCATAGGTAACATGTCTTTCAAGCCCCATAAACAATGCAAGTTCGAAAAACCTTGAAATTTATGAGAAGTCACCTAGCTTCATGAACGAGTAACATGTCTTTCTAGTGACATGGCAAGGCAACACTTATTTTAAAGCACACTTTCATTTTTCATTAGAACTCAATTAAATAAGACAACTTAGCATTGTAATAAGATTCATAACCTGTAGCTTTTAGAGGATCCACAAATCCCCTTAATGTCACACCTTTTTTATTTCCTCTTAGTTCTTCACTTTTTCATCTAGGCATAATGATCACAAGTTTATTTTCATTTTATTGTAAGGAGAATATCATTATGTCCATGGTAAGAACCTCTTACAATTAGTTTTTCAATGATTTGATAACACTGAATGAAATTCTTATTGTTTTAACTACATCTTGATTATTTCTTGATACTTTATTAGAAAAATCAATAAAAATATATACATAAAAAAAGGTAAAAATGTAAAAAGAATCAAAGATATACTAGAATAGAAAAATGTATAAAGAACTCAAATGATATTAAAGAATTGGGAAAAATGATAAGAAATTATGCAAACTATTAAAGAATGAAGAAAATACCAAAAATTAAGAAAAATGCTAAGTAGTTGGGAAAAATAAAAGAAAGAAAAATACAAAAAGACTAATTAGTACCTAAGAATAAGATATGACAACTCTATGACTATTATCAAAGATAAAGTTCGAAAGATCACATGGAAAGTGAGTGATTTGAAACACATGGTAGATTCTCTTGGTGATGGAAAGTCATGAAATGATTTACCTTATTAAATGTTGACAAGAATTAATTTCTGTGGATCAGTGGGATCATATATTTGCACAATGCCTAATTGGTATGTGGCATAAACTTTATAAGATTATTCCCATAAGATCTAAGACTTTGTCCTGTAGGAGACATGGTTTGGGTTATAATAAAGGCCTCTATCTCTAGGCCTAATAGAAACTTGTCTAGTCTTAGTGTCATGTCAGTGTTTGGAATATTTCTTATGAATGTCATTGCTCATTTGAACTACTAATCGATTTTTGTCTAGAAGATTGAGATTTATTAATTATTTTCTCTTGGCTAAATCAACATCTAGGTCAAGTGCATAAACTATTGTTAGGGTATTTAATTCTACTTAGATTGGTAGAGTAAGTAGTTTTCCATAAACCAGTTTATACGAAAAATCATCATTAAGCTTAGCACTCCAATCCTTCCTATATCATCTAATAGTTCTAGTTAACATTTGTGTAATTTCTTTGTTAGTTACTTTAGCTTGACCATTTTTTTAGGATGTTAAGCTGTAGTGAGTTTGTGATTAACCCCAAGACATTGCATTAACTTTTTAAATGTAGCTCTAGTGAAATAAGTTTTATTATCTAAGATTAACATTTTTATTACTTCAAACCTATTCACTACATGTTGTTGAAAGAATTTTGCAACTAGTGTGTTTATGTAATCTTTAATTGCAATTGCTTCTACCCATTTGGTGCAATAATCAATATTCATAATAATGTAGGACTTGTCATTTGACATCGATTTGATGAGTCCCATAAACTCAATTCCCCAAATATTGAATGGTTCTAATGATTGTAACCATTATTGCGATTCTTCATTTCTGGCTATCAATCCCACATTCTTTTGACATCTTTCACAAGATTATGCAAACTAGTATATGTTCCTGCAAATGATAGGATAAAAGTAGCCTACCATCAAGAGTTTTAGTGTTGTTCTTCTTCCTACATAATGGCCACCATATGGTCCTTCATATGTATCTTGTAGTAATCTTTGCTAGTTTTCGTCCAGAACACCATGGTACTAAACCATCTACACAAATCTTATAAAGATTTTCTTTAATCTCGATATATTGTTTTATTTTATGAAAAAAAAAAGGTTCTTTCTATTTTTTTTCCCATTCAAAAGAAAGTTCTTGTGTATTTAGAAAAGTCATATAATCAATAATCCATGACTTTGCTACCAAATCCACAACTATTGCTAACTCCGTAAATAGGATTTCATCAAGAAATTGATTTGATAATGGTTCTTCATTCTCTTGAGATTCCAATCTCAGCCTTGACAAGCGATCAGCTATAGCATTTCCAGTTCCTTTTCTATCAACCATTGTAATGTCAAATTCTTGTAATATAATAAGTCATCTTATCAATCTTACACTAACCACTAGTTTATTCACTAAAAATCAGATTGCATAGTGGTTAGTATGAACATATAGTAAACACTTGAGTACATAATGTCAAAATTTTTCAAGTGTGTATACCATAGCCATAAGCTACTTTTTTATAGTGGTATAGATAAGCTATGCTCTAGTCATGCTTCTACTAGTGCAATGTATGTAATATGGTCTTTTTGATTGTCTAATTATGTTAACAATACTTCTAATGCATAGTTTAAAGTCTCAATTATGATGTGGAAAGGTCTACACCAATCTGGAGCATTAAGGATTGGTATCTCAATTAGTTTTTGTTTTAGACTCTTAAATGTCTTTTCACATTATTCTGACCATCAAAAATGATGCATCTTTCTTTATCAGATTCATAAACAATTTTGCAATCTTTGAAAAATTCTCAATAAATCATCAATAATATCCTATATAACCAAGAAATAATCTTTCTTTAGTTGTCTATGGCCTTTGGGTAATATTCTGAATTACTCTAATTTTATCTAGATCTACCTCGATTCCCTTATATGATACTGTGTGTCCTAGAACTATGTCATCTTGGACCATTAAATTTCTCTTTTGCCAGTTGGGCTTTAAATTTGTTTCAACACATCATTTCAAAGCATGCTTTATGTAGTCGAAAGCTTGTTCAAAGTCATGTCCATACGTAGAAAACTTATTCATAAATACCTCAACTTTGATACCAATCTATTTCTAGAAGATGTGAAGGACAAGTCTCTAGAATATTACTAAAGCATTACATAGGCCAAACGACGTTTTCTTGTATGCAAACGTTTACCAGGAGCTAGTGAACATTGTCTTTTCTTGATCTTCTAGCATGATATGAATTTGGTTTTATTCACTATACCCATCTAGAATACTATAATACTGGTGTCCTACAATAGTATCCAAAACTTAATCAACAAATGGCAAAGGGAAATGATCCTTGAATGTTGTCATATTCAATAATTAAAAATCTATATAGACCCCCCCTCTTATCATTCTTCTTTAGGACAATGACTAATGGACTAACTCATTCGTTGTCTATAATAGAATAGATTAACCCTATCTTTAGTAGCTTCTCTAGTTCTTGTTTAACAACTTCTTTGAGTTTTGACTTTAATCTTTGTTGAGGTTGGCATTTTGGCTTAACAACAAAATTGGTATAGATACAATGTTGAAAATTCATGGATCATTACAAGTGACTTCATCATAAGACCATATGAACATAGTTGGCCATTTGTTTATCACTTTTAATAATTATATCTTTTATTCCTTGTCAAGATTAACATTTATTATAACCATTTTTTTATTTTTTTTGCTATTTAGGAAAGTATATCGAAGTGCATTTCATACTTGTCTAGGATCTCTAATTTTCTCCATTTAACATATTCTTCCTATTGAAACTTAGTGTAAGAGGGTTGTCTTTATATCTATTCCATTTTGTCNACTTAGTGTAAGAGGGTTGTCTTTATATCTATTCCATTTTGTTAGTTTCTTCTACATAAGCCCTTGTAATCTTCTTAACTAGTTTCATGCATATATTCGATTCCAATTTTGCTTCATTGGTCAACCACTGGTAGTCTTCTTGCTTTGTGACTACTACATATGAACATTGCTATGCACACATATCTTTAACATATCATTTGCATGCTGAAATGGTATTTTTCTTTGTTGTATAGACGTTTTGCATGTAATTACACCTATTATTGATGTATATTATACATAAAACTTTGTTTCTTTGAATCATTCAAGCTTCATTCTCCTTGAAGATTTCCAAGGATAAGTCTTTGATTTCTAGCTTAGCATCCACAATGCTAAGTCATATGCTTTCCATAATGATAGAAAATTTTCCCTCATTCTTTTCCATGTGAATAACAAGAAAATCAGCAAGATAGACTAGCCACTTATGGTAGCTACCATAGCTTCCACTTGTCCAATTGAAACAATAATAGACTGATCACCCAGCTCTAGTCCAATATTACATTTCTTTAATGACGGTAAATTTCAAGCCTCGTACGTATCTTGAGATATGAGATTTATCCCTAAACCAAAATCCAATAGAGCTTTACAAGACTTGTGTCCTACTATTTGAAGATAAATTAAAGGACTTCATAGATGAATTTATTTTTTAAAAAGTGTTCCTGACTTTATCCATTGTATTACTATTATGTAACCATGATAGTTGTTAAATTCTTTTTTGTTGATGATGGAAGCATGGTACTAACTTAAGGACTTAGTGTGAGAGGTGTAGGATTAAAGAAGGTTCCTATCCTTTGAGCCTTTTTTGGAATTTCTTGAAATAAGGAACATTTTCTAGATCTTGGTTCACTTATGCTAGTTATGTCCTCTTATGTACTAGCTACCCTGATAGCACTTTTTTTATGTGGTTGTGTTAGCAATTTCCCTTACATTGTTGGTGGTGGTACTGGTGGCCAAGCATTGGAAGCCTAATACGGATGACCTGCTATTGGTTGAGATGTATAAAGTTGTGATTTCATGCATCGGGTTGTAGGTTTATGGTATTCAATTGGATAATAGGGAGAAGAAGCATGTACAAGAGTACTTCCTAGAGATATAGGATGCTGGATGTAGTGTATATAAGGGTCTGGCTATCAGTGTGGATACTATTGCCTCGGTGATAACATCCTCCACCACTATGGATATTGTCATTACTACTAGTATTGCTCTTGCAATTGAGAATATTCCTCACTTTGATAATATAAATATTGATAGGGTTGTGTTTAATTACCCTGTGAATAAGGTAATCGTTTGGGCATTTACTTTTTGACAAATTTCGAATTAAGTTTGTATATATCAAACTCTTGTAAGTGGATCATAACAAGACAACATCCTTTAAGATGTTCATATTGACACACATTGCAACCATTGTCATCTTCGAAACTTAAGTTTAGTACCTCCTCTACTATAGCAAATTTCCTTTATTTTTATAACTATCACGTCTGTCATCTCGCTTTCTCTTCTTGTCCTTATTCCTATTGAATACTTATTCAAGTTTCTCCTCTACTATTTTAAGTATTGTTACAAACTTTTCATCCATAGAATTCCACATTTTTACTACCTTTGTTGCAATGTCATTTACTAATTTCTAAAAAGGTAGAGTCTTTTACTAGATCATCTCTTCTAATGTTTCTTATTCTTATGTCTCACAAATTCTTATATCTTTTTTTCTAATAGCAAGATCTTTGCTATATTCTTCGGTTGATTCTTTTTTACATAATTCTCCTTCTTCTTTTGCTACTTGATCCAGTACCCTTTAAATTTGATGAGCTATCATCTCTAATCATCTTCCTTGAACATATACTTCAAGAATCTCCCTTGTTTTGTTCCTTAATCCATCAATGATGTGTTGTAGATGTTCCCTTTGAAAAAATCCATGGCATAAGCATCTATGTAACAGTGAATAATATCTACTCATTGTTGCATCAAGAGATTCATGTAATCTTTGTTTCCATCTTTGGATTTATTTTCTTAGGTTTGACATTCTGGAATAAGTTTGATATTTGTCATTGAAAAGATCTTGCATGGTACTTCATCTTTAGATTGATTCTNTATGCTCCGGGTGGTCAGTAAGGGTTCTTCATAATTTTCAGGTTCGTATGCTCTATTATAGTGATGATCTCTTCGATGCTCATAATGTTCTCTTCTCCCACATCTAATTCATCTCTCTCTATCTTCTCCATCTTCTTTTTATCAAGATATGTTCTTCTATTGGCATATCTCTTATGATCCCTTACCCCTTTTCTATCATGATCCCTTGATCTTCGTTCTCTCCTATCAAAGTTTGTTGATGAGTATAGTGAAGAGGATGGGGAAGTTGAAGAACAATGTTGGCTAGTTCTCCTCCTAAGACCTCTTGATCCATCTCTTCTAGATCTATCGAAGGTCTTAGGCATTGAATTCCCCCTAAGTCTAGAGTCTGCCACATCTTTTCCAAGCATTTTGCAAAGGCTAAACTTAATTTTATCTTTACATGATTTTCAATACATATTGCTAGTGTTTGAGAACTATATATGAGTTTGATGAGACTTTTCAACTTTATGTGGCTCATCTTCTTTCTCAATAAGAATAATCATTTGTGTTGCTCTTTTTTCTTTCTCTTGTTAATATCTTATTACCATAATAGCATCCCTTGTTACTTGGGCCTTAGTTGGTTGATATGGCCTAGTTGTTAAGTTAAGTGGTGACTGATCCAACACGGGTCAAAACTAGTTAACAACAGTTAGAGAAATAGTTAACCAGTAGTTACTGGTCCAGTTTCCATTCTCTTCCGTAACGGCCCAAAAACGTTGTTGTTTCTATAATTGTATCTAGCAATTATTATTTAATAACAATTCTCATGTATTTCTAGTGGTGTGCTTGCCTAAATGCCACACAAAGCTGTGTGTGTTGCCTGTGTTTTCTGTTTTCTTCGATTCTTTATCTGTTCCTAAATTTAACAATTGGTATCGAAGCCACGGATCAATGGGAGCAATGGCATCCGAGGACGGGAAAGTCCAAATCGACAAATTCGATGGAACAGACTTTGG
>MNCI01032665.1:14471-55391 GCA_015680685.1 Gnetum montanum | reverse complement strand
GTCCCTAGGTTTTTTCTCAAGGTGCTCCAGTGGGAATGCCAAGGTCACAACTCTGGGTTGATCCTTGACCTTTGGAGGGCAGCAATGCCGATTGCACCCAGGCCATCGTGGCCTGAGCCGTGGGTGGTGTACAGCAGGAGACCTATGATGGAGGGGAGGGTTGGGTTAGGGTGTGAGGAGATCGAGCAGTCTTCAAGGAGTCTACAGGGTTTGGTCCCTTAGGAGGGAATGAACAATGTTTCACCAAGGACACTCAAGGTGGTTGTCCGCGAGGCCATGGTAGAGGACAATGCCAAGATCAAGCACATTGAGACTGAGAAGGTAGAGGCCAAGGCTAAAGCAAAAGCTATTTTGGAGAATGTGGAGGGAAATGAAGCGAGGGCTGTTGTGGAGGTTGTGGTGCAGGCTAAGCAGGAAGAGCAACATGTCTGGGAGGCCAAATGGGAGACAAGGGAGTAGGAGTTCTACCATAAGATGGATTTGGCTAAGTGGTAGTTCGCCATGCAAGAGAAAGAGATGAAACGAGGCTAGGAACTGAAGGAGTCGGCGAACCGGGCAGCGCTTGAGGATTCTGTTCACAAGCAGATCCATGAAGAGATTTTATAGGAGGAGCAATGCAACACTGAGTTGGAGCATGCAGAGAAGGAGCAACAGGAGGCAAAAGAGCTACAGTGACAGATTGATCATGCTCATGAACAAAACACCAGGATGTGGTTGCAGGCAGGACAATATCCATACATCATTATGAACATTAACTACAACACATCCTGGTCGACACTATGCCAACACATACGAAAGACTGCTGCAAAACTTCATCCCAATGGGAAGGGAACTGTAGAGGAGTGTGCATTTAAGGCAGAGGCTTTGAAAAACTTCTAGCAAGTTGTCGTGTTTGTGGACACTAAGCACCACCATGCTGTGCTGGAAGCTATTCATGCCCAAGAATAGGCAACCTGCCATTGTGTGCGGCTCCCCAAGCATCTCTAAACATGTGTCCTAGAATGGGGTTTGGGTGGAGGTTCTCTGTTTTCTGTTTTATTGCTTTTCTTGTTTTGGCTATGGGCCTCTAGGCCTTGTTTTTTGTCTCTCCTGCTCACACGGGAATTTTGTTGTTTGTAATAGGCCACGTTGTGCTTGGAGATTAGGAGAATCCTGTTTGTTTGGTTGGCTCTAGCCATGGGGTTTCTCCCCCTTCTTAGGGGTGGACTGCTGGGGGTGATACCTTTTCACAAAACATTCATCATATTTCATAATTTACAACAAAGCACTGCTTTTTATTCCTTATTTTTTGTTTTTCTTTTTTTCCCTCCAAACCATCATTTTGCTAGATGATTTTGGTGACTCTATAAGATATGTAAGTGCTTCATCAGTAATATCATAGCAAGGATCCTGAACCTGAAAGCTTGATAGAAGAGTGCTGCAAAAAGGATTCTTAATTTCCCAATTTACACTTTCTGTTCTTTTCTAAAATTAGCATATGTAGCTGGGCTAGGAAAGCTGAAAAAAATTTTGGTTAGGAAAGCTGAAAAAATTTTGGGTTAGGAAAGCTGAAAAAAATTTTGGGTTAGAAAAGCTGAAAAAATTTTCGGTTAGGAAAGCTGAAAATATTTTTGGGTTAGGAAAGCTGAAAAAATTTTGGGTTAGGAAAGCTGAAAAAATTTTGGGTTAGGAAAGCTGAAAAAATTTTGGATTAGGAAAGCTGAAAAAATTTTCGGTTAGGAAAGCTGAAAAAATTTTGGATTAGGAAAGCTGAAAAAATTTTGGGTTAGGAAAGCTGAAAAAATTTTGGGTTAGGAAAGCTGAAAAAATTTTGGGTTAGGAAAGCTGAAAAAATTTTGGGTTAGGAAAGCTGAAAAAATTTTGGGTTAGGAAAGCTGAAAAAATTTTGGGTTAGGAAAGCTGAAAAAATTTTGGGTTAGGAAAGCTGAAAAAATTTTGGATTAGGAATGCTGAAAAAATTTTCGGTTAGGAAAGCTAAAAAAATTTTGGGTTAGGAAAGCTGAAAAAATTTTGGGTTAGGAAAGCTGAAAAAATTTTGGGTTAGGAAAGCTGAAAAAATTTTGGGTTAGGAAAGCTGAAAAAATTTTGGGTTAGGAAAGCTGAAAAAATTTTGGGTTAGAAAAGCTGAAAAAATTTTGGGTTAGGAAAGCTGAAAAAATTTTGGGTTAGGAAAGCTGAAAATATTTTTGGGTTAGGAAAGCTGAAAAAATTTTGGGTTAGGAAAGCTGAAAAAATTTTGGGTTAGGAAAGCTGAAAAAATTTTGGATTAGGAATGCTGAAAAAATTTTGGGTTAGGAAAGCTGAAAAAATTTTGGGTTAGGAAAGCTGAAAAAATTTTGGGTTAGGAAAGCTGAAAAAAATTTTGGGTTAGGAAAGCTGAAAAAATTTTTGGGTTAGGAAAGCTAAAAAAATTTTGGATTAGGAAAGCTGAAAAAAATTTTGGGTTAGGAAAGCTGAAAAAATTTTATGGAATCTTGTGCGGCTAGTGAAAAGACGGATTAAGGAAAATAGAAATAGAAATAGAAATTGAAATTGAGATTTGAGAAAGTAGAGAAAATAGAGAAAATAGAGGGCTCTAAAAAACACATGTACAAACTTAAGCTTACAACAAAAAACGTTTTCGGGGGATTTCACCCCTCATCAGCTTGTTTCTTTGCAAAAATGAGTACAATGTTTTAGAGCCTAAGTGTGCTCTTTAAATATAAACCCATCTTTAACCGAATTAAATCAAAATAGATGGATTTTTTGAAAAATTAAACCGGCCCCACTCGTATAGGCCGAGTGGGGGTGGGGTTGGAGCACTTAAACTTGTTTCTAACCAGCAGAGATTGAAGCTTCTTTGGATTTCTCCAGCATGAGATGACTTCTGGAATGGCATTCTGAAGTGTTGGATCTTTTTGGCGTAGCCGACAGAGTATAGGGTTTAGGAGTGCCCTCACATTTAAGGATTTAGTTGAAGGACTGAAATTCATTTTGAAAACGAGAGGGGTCCTTTTCCTACTAACGCCATGACTTTGATGAAGTCTATCCAGAAGGGATCTCCGTGAAGCAGCAGGAACAAGATTGAAGCATTTGAAGAGAAGCCGGGAAGGATATACGCGAGCCCGAAGCCGAAGAAAAAGTCACCGTCGAATCTATTGAAGGTCGCCGAGACAAANAAAGCTGAAAAAAATTTTGGGTTAGGAAAGCTGAAAAAATTTTGGGTTAGGAAAGCTGAAAAAAATTTTCAGTTAGGAAAGCTGAAAAAATTTTGGATTAGGAAAGCTGAAAAAATTTTCGGTTAGAAAAGCTGAAAAAATTTTGGGTTAGGAAAGCTGAAAAAATTTTGGGTTAGGAAAGCTGAAAAAATTTTGGGTTAGGAAAGCTGAAAAAATTTTGGGTTAGGAAAGCTGAAAAAATTTTGGGTTAGGAAAGCTGAAAAAATTTTGGGTTAGGAAAGCTGAAAAAATTTTGGGTTAGGAAAGCTGAAAAAATTTTGGGTTAGGAAAGCTGAAAAAATTTTGGGTTAGGAAAGCTGAAAAAATTTTGGGTTAGGAAAGCTGAAAAAATTTTGGGTTAGGAAAGCTGAAAAAATTTTGGGTTAGGAAAGCTGAAAAAATTTTGGGTTAGGAAAGCTAAAAAAATTTTGGGTTAGGAAAGCTGAAAAATTTTTGGGTTAGGAAAGCTGAAAAAATTTTGGGTTAGGAAAGCTGAAAAAATTTTGGGTTAGGAAAGCTGAAAAAATTTTGGGTTAGGAAAGCTGAAAAATTTTTGGGTTAGGAAAGCTGAAAAAATTTTGGGTTAGGAAAGCTGAAAAAATTTTGGGTTAGGAAAGCTGAAAAAATTTTGGGTTAGGAAAGCTGAAAAAATTTTGGGTTAGGAAAGCTGAAAAAATTTTGGGTTAGGAAAGCTGAAAAAAATTTTGGGTTAGGAAAGCTGAAAAAATTTTTGGGTTAGGAAAGCTAAAAAAATTTTGGATTAGGAAAGCTGAAAAAAATTTTGGGTTAGGAAAGCTGAAAAAATTTTGGGTTAGGAAAGCTGAAAAAATTTTATGGAATCTTGTGCGGCTAGTGAAAAGACGGATTAAGGAAAATAGAAATAGAAATAGAAATTGAAATTGAGATTTGAGAAAGTAGAGAAAATAGAGGGCTCTAAAAAACACATGTACAAACTTAAGCTTAGAACAAAAAACGTTTTCGGGGGATTTCACCCCTCATCAGCTTGTTTCTTTGCAAAAATGAGTACAATGTTTTAGAGCCTAAGTGTGCTCTTTAAATATAAACCCATCTTTAACCGAATTAAATCAAAATAGATGGATTTTTTGAAAAATTAAACTGGCCCCACTCGTACAGGCCGAGTGGGGGTGGGGTTGGAGCACTTAAACTTGTTTCTAACCAGCAGAGATTGAAGCTTCTTTGGATTTCTCCAGCATGAGAAGACTTCTGGAATGGCGTTCTGAAGTGTTGGATCTTTTTGGCGTAGCCGACAGAGTATAGGGTTTAGGAGAGCCCTCACGTATAAGGATTTAGTTGAAGGACTGAAATTCATTTTGAAAAGAGAGGGGTCCTTTTCCTACTAACGCCATGACTTTGATGAAGTCTATCCAGAAGGGATCTCCGTGAAGCAGCAGGAAAAAGATTGAAGCATTTGAAGAGAAGCCGGGAAGGATATCCGCGAGCCCGAAGCCGAAGAAAAAGTCACCGTCAAATCTGTTGAAGGTCGCCGAGACAAGATTCCCTAAGGAGGTACCTTTTGAGCTCTGCAATAATGAAAGCTTTCTTCTGATGGGGAGGATGCCAAGAGGAGAAAGGGATGTACTGGTAAGTGTTCAAAGGTTTCTGATAACACTTGGTGGACAGAATACCAGTGTTGGAAAAATGAGAATCTTTGAAAAAAGTGACATCTAGAATGTTTATTGCGGAGTCAGAGATGGTGGGGGTAATGTTTATAGTGGGATAAACATTGCCGTATCTTTGAAGCAAGGTACGAAGGGAATCTTCTGAGCCTGCCCAAATGCCAAATGCATCATCGATAAACCTTTTGAAATAGAGAAGGTCATCGGCCAAAGGAGTGATGAGAACTTGTTTTTCAAGGTGACACAGAAAATGCATGCGTAAACAACAGCGAAATTGCTACCCATGGCAGTGCCCCTGATTTGTTTGTAAACAACCTCGTTGAATTCGAGGTAGTGTCTCGAAGCACTAGTGTTGAAAGTTCCATGATGGTGTTGCTGTAGCGAGCCTGCAATGGTGTAGGATTTGCAATGAAATAGTCATCAACCATACATTTGAGAGCCAAAAGTCCTTGATCTGTGGGTATGCTTGGATACAGTGATTCTACATCGAATGTGAACAGAAAAACATTACAAGGTAGGGATCTAGCATGAAGGTCTCGGATCAGGGCGGAGGAATCTTTGAGATGGTTTGATTGATGACACAGTATTGGGAACAACAAATGATGGAGGAGGCGGGAGGCAGGTTCCAACATGTAGCCCTTGTAAGAACAAATAGGGTGTCCAACCATGATCGGTTTGTGGATTTTAGGGATGATGTAGAACGTACAAGGTTTGCGAGCCTTGTTTTGTAACAGAGCATCTCTAAAATCAGAAATAATTTCTGAAAAACGATCAACGGTGGCAGATAACTTGAGGCGAAGAATTTCCCATGGAACTGAATCTACACGTTCGTAGATGTTCGAATCGGTGAGTTGTCGCGTTGCTTCCTTCAAGTACCAACTGGAGTCCAGGACACAAACACCCAAATTTTTGTCTGCAAGCCGAATAACGATATTTCTATCGTTTTGGAGACGTCGGAGAGCACCAAGGAGATGTCTCGGAAGAGGGGGACGAGTGCAGAAATTTATGGGTGTGAGGACATTTTGGAGTGTATCTAGGCAACTGCGAATGCTTTGCTCTAGTACCATGTTCTCGGAAGGGGGACTCCATTTTTTGGTTGGCCGAAGTTTAATTTTTGCCAAATGAAGGGCAACCAGGAATTCGGAAGATGGAAAGTTATCTTCTGTACGATTTTTAAAGAAGTCACGCAAGCGCAGGCGACGGGCGAATGTAGAAAATTCTTTAAGGATGGCCGATTTATCCATGGGCGGTGGGCGGGGGATAAATTTTAAACCATAACCCAAAACCTTTGTTTCGTTCGCGGAGAGGCTTCGAGATGAGAAATTATGGACCGCGAAATTCGTTATTCTGTTTTCGATGTCGCGTACTGTCTTTCGCGCGAAAAGTAACCGAGCGTAAGCTTTTTGATCCAGCGCCAGTAACCAGAAGGTAGAACGAGAGCGCGGGGTTGGTTTTTGGGCTGCGGGAGAAAAACTCAAAGGGAGGAGGGTTCGGGCGGTTGCACAGATTGTACAATGGGATGAGTTGGAGGGGGGTTGCTTGGGACATTTGCTTTGGGCGGTGTGCAGGTGCAGGTTCATGGCACCCTAGCAGAAAAGGAAGTGGTTGGCATTGACTCCATAGGATGATGAGAAGATTTAAACATGGAATTGCAAGGAATAGGGTATCCCCTACAAAAGAAGTACTCTAAAAGAATTAGTGCACAATGAAAGTTGTATGGTGGCATGCCTCCATGAGACTAAACTGCACACCATGCATTATAATACATTGCGCTGGCAAGGTTAGCATGCCCAGTTTGTGGATTGTTGGGCTAGGATGGAAGGTTGGCTACCCTCTCCCACCTTCCATTTGACATTATTGATTCTTTTGCATGGAGTATCAGCGTCTTTATGCTAGCGCAAGGTTTATGGATCACCAATTTTTATGGCCCCCAAAATAGTGGGGAGCATCTACATGAACTACTAAGAATAGATAGTTGCCTTCCGAACTGACAAGCTTGGATACTAATTAGAGCCTTTAATTAGAGGCTCTACGCATGGGAAAAGATTGGGGGAGATACTGAACCTCCACTAGGAAGTCAACAATTTCTTCACACTTTGACTTAATCAATGTCAATCTCAAGGGATGCCTTTTTACCTAAAGCAATAGGAGAAAAGGGCCAAATTGGATCATATCAAGGATGGATAGGATCTAGATTAGTGCGGAAATCCTTATCAATCATGAGATCTCAGTCCAAGGTCATGAAAGGCGAGCGTCTAATCACTATGCCCTTATCTATAAGGTCTAGAAACTAGATAGACAAGGATTGACCCCATTTAGAATTAAAAGATCATGGCTAACAAAGCCATGGATGTGGCCTTTGGTTGCTAACATCTAGGTGTAATATCCTTCCCAAATGGACCCCTAGCATTTTCTAAAACGCAACATAGCTAGGCTTAGGCAAGAAATATGAAACATGAAAGTATCTAAAAGATATTCCTTCAAGGCCTCTTGTGTTGTGCTACAACAAAAGTTGATGGATGATCAAGCAAGACAGGAAGCTAGGGAATTGTTGGTGGAAGAGAAACACAATCTGTTGGTAGCACTCCAACAACTATTAGAAGAAGAGTAGTACTAGAAATAGAGATTGTGGATCAGATAGCTTAGAAAGGGAGATAGGAACACTTGCTTCTTTTTTGCTACTACCAAAGCCAATGATGAGGCCAAAAAGATTCACAATCTCCTATAGGAAGAACATATCCTCCATGATACAAATGATATTGCTCAGGGTAGGCAAAGATATTGGTCTAGTATTTGGAGAAAGGGGGAATCCTCCCCCATTTCGGTTTTGGTCCAACAAGTAGTTGGAGAGGTTGATAACCAAAGTCTTATCGCCCCCATTACTAAACAAAAGTTGTCAGAAGCTATGGCAATGCTCAAAAGTGCTAAGGCCCTAGGACCATATGGGAGGCCCATTGAATTTTTTCACAAATTCACTGATATATTAAAGGGTAATGTACTAGATGTCTTCAATCTCATGCTGAAATGGTAGCAAGTCCAACATGAGATCAACTATTCTAGGATTGCGCTTATCCCAAAGGCCACTAATCCAATGGAGCCATCACACTTTCGATCCATTGGAGTCTATAACATACTTCTCAAAATCTTCACAAAAACTCTTGTCAAACATCTCCAACAACTAATGCCAACCTTGGTTGGTATTCAATATGTGTATCAAACTAGATATCAACAAAGTTTATGAGACTATTCATTGGAGTGCCCTCCAAGATATCATTATTAGGAAGGAATTTCATCCCAAATTTGTTAATTTATGCAGTAACCTCCAAGCCACAGGGGCATACTCTTTTGATATCTCAGGGTTTTCTTCCCCCCAATAGGGGGCTTCGCCAAGGGAACCCTCTCTCACCATACTTATTCATCATTGTCATGGACATCATGAATCTTTACTGTAAGATGGAAGGGATCAAAGGACTACATGTTGAAGGGGTTAATTGTATCGCCAAACACTATGCAAATGACACAATACCGGTTACTCTAGCAACTATCCCACAAGCACAAGCAATGAACAGGATGCTTAATAGAATGGTGCACGAGATGGGGCTGGAGATCAATAGGGGGAAGTCCATGATCAACTTCTTTCACACTAAAGAGATTGTTAAAGATCAGGTGTGCCAAGAGCTCAGAATCCCACAAGGAATGATACAAGATTCCTATCTAGAAATTCTCATGTTTGCATGGAATAGGAAGACGTCATGGAATAAGTTGATTCAAAGACTTCAATCACAAGTGGAGCATTGGACTTCGCACTTCCTCACAAGAAAAGAAAAGATCATCCTAGCAACTCCAATCTTGTCCGCCATTGCTAGATTTGCTACCTCTATCACCATTCATCTAAAAGCTGTCATTAACAAATTGGATCAAATTATCCAAAATTTTATTTAGTCCAAAGGAAAAGAGGACGAACAAATGTACCTTGTCTATTAGGAGAAGGTCGCTAGACCAAAATCGATAAGGGGTTAGGAAGTGTTGAAGTTCAACGATGCCATCCTAAAAGGATATCAAGGGATCATAAACAAATTCAAGCAAAATGATAACTACCCAGCACAATGGGTACTTATACTCGGGAACAAATATCAACCTTGGAGCATGGATGTGCAAGATTCTCACATCTAGCATAACATATGCAAAAACCGTCCACAAAGCTCAAAATTCCGGAAAAGGGATGAAAAATGGAAAAAAACGAAGGAAAAATGGAAGAGAATAAGCACAAAATCAGTTTTTATTTGCAGAAACCCAAAACCCTGATAACAGGTATGTGGAGGGCAGTGCTTATAACCCAAATGATATAAAACATAAAAGAAACTATGCATAAAGCATATGTTGTTTTTTTTTTTTTCCCAAACAAAATAAAACACATAAGCAATTTAGCGCATGTCATGTGCAACCTAACGTTACTTTTTGTTTTGTTTTATTTTAATTTTTTTTAACCATTTTCTTTTCATAAGCTCTTTTTTTCCTACCTTTGCAACTAATGCCCTACACTTGGCACACGCCTAACAAACACACCAAGACTCCAAGTCAAAAGCTGTTTGAACCTACAAGATCCTTATCAAACGCTCTACACCTTCACATGCTAAAAGCACACCCAAGCATCCCACAACATAACACTATGGTTTAAATGCATAAATACCAAAATCACATATAAAGTATAATGATATACTGAAGAGGTGCTCTTGTACCCCCAACCCAACATCCCTACCAACAACATCACCTGTCCAACACATCACACAGGGCTAGTGTACATAATCACCTTAGTTAAGCATGTAAAGACATCATAATCATAACATATAAAGTGCAAGTACAATAAGCCAAGTCGTCCCCAATAACCCACCAAGATAACACATAGTGCATAAATCATAATCATACAGTCATACCTAATGTGTCAAGAAGTGATGTAACACTAGGCCAACCTCCTACCTCCTACTCATGGGAGACCCCAACCTTTTCAATGGGTCCTTCTACAAACGTTATAGAGAAGACTCCACAATGTTCCATGGCATATGCATTTTCTTGACTAAGGCGGCTATCACGAGGTACCTAGGGGTGCTAGATGATGGAGAGGTTGTCTTGCCCATGGGTTGTAGGTTGTAGGATGTTAAGGGTTTCTTTAATAGGCTGGTGGCCAAGACAAGCAATGGGCAAGTCCTACAACCGACACTGCTACAACTTTGGCAAGAAGCAACGGAGTCAATGAGCCACTATTTCGTGTAATCAAAAAACATCCGAAAATTGCAGGGAGCTCACTTTGCCTTCTTGAGGTGTTTGTGGCTTGGCTGCCAGGTTAACATGCCAAAATTCCTTCAAGCTTCCCTATGTAGGGAGCACAAGGGATGATATTTTGGCCTCATTTTGGCCCTCTCGTAGGCTGCCCGACTACTAGACCAACCACTAACTAGGCCCTCGCCTTTCACAACTATCTATGAGCGACACCGCAATATCAAAGGGGCTTCCTCTTCCCCCAAGTATGCAACACTTGGTGCTATGGGAGGCATGGGAGATAGATCTAGCTCAAATTGGTAGGAGTCTACAACAGACCAGTTGTTTAATGTTCAAGAGCAAATCATGCAAGCTACAATGCTCTACCAAGAGTTACAACTGACATACAAGGAGGACCTCACAAGGGCCACCACTAAGGTGGAAGCAAGGTACGCACGAAAGAGAGGGTTGCTTGGGAGGTAGAGCTGTAGAAGTGCAAACACGAGCAGTGCCTACATGCTAAGTAGGAAGAATAGTTGTAATGATGCATCTGTCGTAAGTTTTCATCTTAATGTTCGTGGCAGTATTTGTGAGTCCGCTTTGTTATAATGATGTGCGTGGATAGTGTTGATTTGTAGAATTATCTATAATTTTATGACCATGATAGATTTAGAGTGTTGTTAATGTGCTTGTATTGATGATTGATTGAATGACCAACTATTCATCCTTGTGATTGATCTAGGTTGTGCTAATTTGTGTTGTGTGTACTAATAGATGCAAAGTATTAAGTACATGCTACTAATTAATTGTGTGAACAAAATGAATGCTAAGTAGAAATGAAGTTAAAATGTTGTATTATTTCTGAAGTTATTACAATGCTTTTATTTTTGTATGTGTTGCATGACCTATGTGCATTAAAATGATTTCTTAAATTGATAAGAATATTTCTATATGAACTTTGTGTGTGTGTATCTATGTATGTATGTATATCAATGTGGGTATCTAATGTACTTGTTTTAGTGTGCATTCATATATGCTTTAGATATCTTATCTATAAGGGCTACTATACGAATTCTAATTATTTAGTAATCAAATTTAGAAAGAGGAAAAAACAAAAATTTCTTTATGTTATGCTTCAAGGACTGAAAGAGGTATTGCAAATGGGAGCAATGGGAGCGGAGGCACAGGAGCGTGCAGAAGCAGAGATGAGCACAGGAGTGGAGGTTCAGGCGAGCGCTGGGGCGACCAAAGGTAAACCGGCCGACATTGGAGTGGAACACACTAACCTGGGACTCCCAAATGACGGTGAACAATAGGGAAACGGCGAGAAACAGGACCACGGGGGGACGCATTGCGAATGCCCGATGGGGAAATTGAGGCACACTCCCATGCCAACCACACCATATGCCTCTAGGTCAGCGGCCCCCTGAGGAAGGGAGTCCGCACTATGCAACGGAGCCTCATTGGCCGGTTTGTGTCCTGGGGTGCTCACCCGCGGATGGAGTTAATCCGCAGGTGGGTGCACGAAAACTAGAAAGTTGGACAAGTGTTAGTGTGAAGCTTGTCTGAGGATTTGCTGCTGTTCAACTTGCACTTCCACTTGTCCAACTTGCTGTAAGAAGTGCGGAGCTAGATTTGCCTGGAAGTGGAAGTGCAGAGCAACCCTGGTGTAAAATGAGACCTAGCCTGCGCTTTCTAAATCTTCAACCTTGGTCTTGTAAGTATTTATGATGTGAGATTTTGCAGCCAGATTCAGACATCATCCTTACTTATGGTAGTGAATTGCAATCCTGAAACTGTTGAAGACTTAGGAGAGATCATCGAAAACAAGATACCAAAAACTGGTTCATTAGCCTAATCTACCTTGCATCTAGACAATGGAATATTTCCATCTGTGTTTTGTTTTTGTTTTTTTTTTTTTTTCAATTTGAGAAAAGGTCATGCTGTATAAATATCTGAACAGATTATGTACAATCACCTTGGGGGTAATTACCCCCACAATAAAATGCTCCTTGGGGTAAACACACCCTGCACAGAACCGGGTCAAAAAATTCTGGGTAAAGCCTCCCCAAATGGACAATAACAAGAAACCAGAAGAGAACAGCAGGACGCAATATTTCCATCTGTGTTACAGTTAGAACCTTGGCTAGATGAAAGCAAGTGCAAAGACAAAGCCATATGAATATTTCCCTATGTCTATTCAAATAATCTAAAAAATTAAAGGGTTATAACTGATTTTTTTTTTAAAAAAAGGATAATTGAGACTGCAAAAATATTCAAATTCTAACTTTGTTGTTGACAACTGGCAAATAAACATCATGTTCTAAGTATCTTACATTTTCAGCTCATCAACGGTATCATGGAAATCCAAATTACAACAGTTAATGACAGCACCCACCACAGAGGGAGAATACATAATAGCTTGAAACAGTAGTACAGAAGTTAGAGATCAAGATGCTTCTAAGCATTATAGGTTTCAAACAAAACAGATACAGTACACTTTATAGCCTGCAATCTAGTGCACAATGCAAGGAAAAAGCACCTTTTTGTATCAGTTTATAAAAATCACAAACTATTATGAGACAAGGTACTTGAAATTAAGTATTGCCCCAGTAAAAAATAACTGGTCAACATTCTCGCTAAGCCTCTTGGAGAAGAAATTTTTTGCCAATTTCAATTTCAACTTGGATTGGAAACGTGTTTAGAAGCATCCTCAATCTGAGGATTGTGTCACTAAAGAGAGAATCTCCTTAAAAATTGACTCCAGCTGCACTTACCCAGACAACAACAATGTTGTTATGATGTTAGATTTTCGATCAAAGTTTATTCTCTACGGGCATCAATTTCCTATAATAAGAATGCCACCACGTTAAGGGAGAATTTGTTAGGACATCTTTTGTGCAACAATGTTGGCGCTGTGTTCATTGGTTGTAAGTTTTGAACCATGGGCCCAAGGCTTGAAAAAATTAAACTAATAAAAAGCTATGTCATAGTCCATATCATGCCCCATGCCATGTCGTATGCATCCATGCATGTCATGTGCTAATTGCACTTTTAGTAATCAGATCAATTCCAATTTGACTGTTCAATTGAACTAGGAATTAACATAGGAATCACTTCTAGTTTCATTGTTTGTTTACTTGAGTGGAGAGTGGAGATTTGGTTGGCCACTCTATAAACTTGAGTGTTGGTATGTACAATCTGATTTATTATTTTTTCATCATGACATACAACAAAGCTCTGCTCTCTTTCTCTCTTCTCTAAATGATGTTTTTGCAAAATAATTTTGATGGTTATGCTACATTCATCTTAAGTGCTTCATCAACAACATATTGGAGAAAATAAGAAAGAAATTAACAGCAAAGAAATACAATGGCTGTCCTTCTTCATTAGAGCATTGTATTAAAGAAACTGAAACTGAAACTAACTTTTGACTTATATCTACAGAGACCCTCTCAGATCTATGGAACTACAGCAGTTTCAGAATTCCTTTTACAGAATTTTTTGTCCATAACTCCATGTTTCCTATTGGAATTGAACCTATAACCTGGGTTGTCTATGCCAAGACTCTTACCACTAAGCTAAAACACCTTATGATCATAAAAAAATTGTCATCATAAAGGCCTTAAAATGTGAAATTTACTGTCAGGCATTCAAAATAATTTATAGTACCATACACAATAACAGCACCAAAACGTACTTTTTTATAGCATGATGGTGCTTTATTTCATGGTCGTCTTTCTTCTTCTTTTTTGTTTTTTTTTTTTTTCTGGTTTTCTGTTTTAAACTTGTTTTGCTATAGTGAATATCAAAGCGATTTCCAAATATAGAATATGCAATAACCTGCAACAGCAAATATTTGGTACTTTCCATTAATCTTGCACGTAAAATGAACATGACACCTCATGAACTGGAATACTTTTAAAATTTCACAATTATTGTTACTATTTATATTAGTAATTAATGATAAATTTGTGTAATCTCTGTTATGAAATAGATATTTTCATAAGCTTCACATCTTCCTAATTCCTTAAAACAAGCTAACAGGTTACACTTCACTAAATATATTTTCAGCATAAATATCACACTCATGACTAGAGCATGAATCAAAATAATAATCTATAAATTATATCAAAACTTTTGTGTAAGAGTATTTCCAAGCTTTTTCCATGTATGGTGTAGTTGAGCAACCCAAAAGTCCATCAAGAAAACTGTGGAGCTATCTAACATGCAACTAAAAAGTCGATAAAGAAAAGTGTGGGGCTAAATATCAACATACCACAATATATTCATTGTTGAAACCATCCAACTGGCGGCTAGGAGAAGTTAGTTTCCTCATGTTGTTCACATTAACTAATGTTTCCTCCTCAAACTTTCCGCGCTCCTCTATTGAAAGCTGATTAAATTTTTTCTCCCCTGCCTCTATACTCTTCATCGTCTTCAACTGGAAAAAAATAATAATAAGTGTTTATTGTACCTATATACCATGTTTTCCATAGCTATTCAAAAAAGTTTATGTAATCAATAAAGTACATGTACATATTACAGTGGTGCCTCTCTATGTAACACCCATCTGTAGAAGCAAGAGTTAACACTCAAAGCCCCAACATGCTAGCTGAAAATGCAAGGGCAAACATTTTTTTCTCTTTTTTCCCCTCCAAACAATTGATCAATTATCAGAAATTCAACTTGCATATAGACCAACATAGACAACTATCAAGAAAATAATACATAACAAAGAAAATTATATGATTCAAAGAATGGCCCAAGAATCTGCCAAGAAGAGAACGTCAATATGACAATTGACATCTCTTAATACATTGCATCCAAGGTGCAGTATATCCACAGCCATATAGCTTAACAAAATGTCAATTAATTCAATCATTTCACTTAGAAGTCTTAAATTATGCAAAGCCAACATGTAATCTGTCATAAGCGAGTCAAACTCAATGAAAACATATTATTCATGGACCTGGAAAACTACAAATTGATATACAAAATATTGCAATAATCTCTGCATTTATTTACAATATCATTGCCATTGATACAATACTTAGCATTCAGCAAGCAAGAGAAATCAGAAACAAGATTGCACACATTAATAAACCTATTCACATAAACAGCTGGACAAGAAGCACAAGAATCTTATGAATTAGTAGTTTACAAATCAAATTATTGAGACTCTTAACAAAAGAATTAAACACAACTACATCTAGCATCAATTAACAAACCATAATGAATAATCAAATTTTGGTTCAACCATTGCTAATATAAATGACAACCATGAAAACCAAAGAATGACAAACGAAACATGTAATTCCTTTGATACAATGTACAGGTCTGATTTTTTTCTTTATTTACAGATTAGATTCTGATTTTTCTTAGACCATAATAATATATCAGGTGTTGTTCATCAATGGGCTTGACTAACCCAACAGTTGGCCACAAAAAATGTATTAATCAGTAATATCAAATCCATTCAATTGCACAATAAAACTATTTTATTTTCTTTCAGCAACCCTCAATATAAAAATTATTTCAAATCAACTTTTCTAAACCAAAATAATAAAATGCACACCACTAACATTTGATCAAACTATTTAATTAATCAACAATAGAGATTAGAGAAATCACCTACATTTAACAACCATAATTTAACATCACTAACAACTAATAATAATAAATTAACATCCTAGACTTCTTTCACTCCATTGGACTCATAGAAAGATAACAAAATCAAACTTGAGAAGGTACACAAATAAGAATCAAAATTCAAATCCAAGGATTAAGCATTCAAGAGGATCATCAAGCCAATTTTCCAGCCAAAAACCAAGGATTCAACAATTCTGTAAATTTTAAAAAACTCACAAAATAAACATGGGCCCATGGATACTCTCACTTTTTGTCAGCAGTACCAATCCTTATATAAAGGATCCTTGGCCCCTATTGACAAATTGTAATGCCAATATGCCCCAAATCGTTATGGGTGTTTCCAAATCGTTACAAAAACAATTCTCATCCAAGTCATTTAGGCCTAAAAATGCAAACGATGCATGGAGAGATCCATTAACAAAATTAGGGATTCCACAATCCAAAACCTCAACAACAAATTTGGTCAAAGTTTGTAAGCTTGCTTTGCACCAATTGCGTCAAGGAATATCTCTTGACATTGGTGCTCGACAAACTCATCCCTATATTTCTTGTGATAGGCTTCGCACTCCAGCTTGCAGTGATGTTTGTGGTTCTTTTGGGTTTGTCTCAATTAGTACACTTTTGCACTATAATCCTTCTAGTCTTGGTTTTTCCTAACCAAGAGGTCCATCTGCAACCTTTGTTCAACGACCTCGCTGGTGGCCTCGTTCTTACCCTGAACAACCTACCAGTGCCAGGCATAATCAATCTCAACCATGCGCCATCTGCCGTCTGACTTGTCACAGGCTGCCAGGAAGTCATAACATGACTATAAGCTGCCTAGTTCGCCTTCTGTGTCCGAAGCTCTTGCACTTGCTTCCACAGCTCCTCGTTCACACACCTACACTCCCACAATGCTCATGCGGAGTGCAGTGCGCACTTGCTTGCCTCATCGTATACACGATGAGGCACTTGCTCCACCTCGAGAGGGAACTTAGATACAGCATCAACCTAGACCACTCTATTCGGGTCCCATTTGAGTTGCAAGCCTGTTATCCCAATAACAAGTGGTGAAACATTAGCCGTAAGACAAGCAAAACGAAAACCAAACAAAAAAGGGGGAAAAGATAATGACAATAAAATAAACATACCCATCTCAAGGTCTATCTATTTAAGGCGGTCAATCATATCATCCACCATGCCTTGCATAAAGGCGAACTTATCCAGAGTTTCCACCCATGGTCATGTGCGAAAAGTGGATGTTGATTTTGGACATTTAGCAGAAGCATCAACCGCTGTAACATAAAGCATTTTATAATCATCAAAACAAAACACAAGAAAAAAAAATATAAAATAATATATATATTACAAAAGAGAGAAGAGGGAAGAACACAACGAAGATGGCAGTGCAATGTTCCTACCCAATAAGCCCTCAGAGGTGAGAGCAGGGGGATCGCCCATCTGCACGCTGTCAAACAAATGATCAAACTCACCATCCTCAAACTGCAACCCCTCTTCTTGGAGTTGCCTCAACACTTCAGTAGCTTCTTGATCCTCCTCGTCTGCCATGTTTCCCTTGGGTTGAGGGACATCGTCCTCCAAGGGCTCCTCTTCCACTGCAAGGTCTCTTTTGCCTACGTTGCACAAATTTAAGTTTTAATGTCCAATAATAAATTCCAAAATAGCATGATGCTAAGTAACGCATACTTATTGGCTAATTCCAATCGTACGTCATGGAGCTTGAATCGCATTTTCTCGCCCCTCTCCTCCACTACACACACGGGCTCCTCCGCAAGGCGAGGCTTCTTGATTTGCATTTTTGACGACTTCACCATCTCAACTATGAGTCATGTGCCTCTTGCTACATTGTCGGTGTTCATTGGTGGAGCCTCCTCGGCACTATCACGTGCACAGTAGGATTGCCCCACATGGCCTTTGGTTGTCATTGAGAATGCCTCGCCAATAGCCTCTATGACCGCGTGGTGCAAAACAAGTGACGGATCCATAGCTTAGAAATCTGGGTGCGATCTTGCACCATCCATTGCCCGTTCTCGTGGACCACCAAGAGTTCCCCAAACCTTCATACGCATGCTACAAAGAAACCAAAATGCATGTGCAATCATGCCTAGAGGTTGTTGTGCAACTTGACAATTTCAACCCGCAGGCCATTAATGAGGTAGTTGGCCCAATTATGCTGCATCCCCTCCTCTATCACATCTCTCATAACCCAAGCTTGCTCCACCCCAAAAACCTTTCCTTGGAAAAGCAACTTAAGAAATGCACAAGCCCGGAAGACAGGATAGAGGTGTTGGGCCACAAATAATTTCACCATCTTCATGGGTATACCCTTGAGGCCTTTATAGTGCCCAACCACTCTTCAATGCCCCCTCTATGGTCTAGCTCCTTGTTAGTCTTCTCTACTATTGCTAGACCTTCAGAGGGGATGTCGAAGAGATCCCAAAACAAGTCATCTGTGATCTCAAAAACCACCCGCATGTTATGAACTCGCATGCGGAAGCGGTCAACACTCTCAGTGAAGGTGTTGACTAGGGCAATCATGTCAACCACTAGGATGTTTGGGTTCATAACCAAGAAAAGGTCCATGAGCCCAACCCGCTAAAGATTCTAGGCTACCCCTACTGGGGCCTCGTAGCATAGCTAGCGCTGCAAGCTCTCAACTTTGTCATACTTGAAGAGGAGAGTGGCCTTAGTGCGCCCTGAAGCAACCACTATAATCTCTCTAGACTTAGTTGAGGCTCCAATAAGCAACAGTAGAATCAATAACATGATGAAAATATAAAATTACAAGTGCATGAAAGAAAATAGGTGATATGACTTACGTGGCACAAACAGTGTGCAAAACGACAATCATGGGACCAAAACCTCCTCTACGTTCAGTATCTGAGATGCCCACTCAATGTCCAACCAGCCGAGATTCCGACATCTCTCATAAGATTTGGAATACCTACTAGGGTATTCCGCCAAATCTACCCCAACTTGCCCTATCACTCTAGCACACATATTCTCGGGGAATGAGAATTCCTGTAGGGTAGTTTGGGTCAAGTTTAGTATCCCTTCTTCATCATGGAGGCCGTTTGCATCAATGAAGAACCTGGCAATAGGCAAAAATAGTTAGCACCCTAAGTCATGACATAATAGGCAATGTAAACAATCACAACAGGGCTCACCCTCCAGCACAATAAACTATCCTAGGTGGATTCTAGAAAACAATGTACACGCATCGGGCAAAAAATACAGTGTTTTATTTGTTGTAGCATTGGAACTCAGGCATTTCCCAGATTCAAGACAAGAGTTTGAGGTCTTTCTGGCGTTGGCTCGAGCTCCCCACCTCTTCATCTGCAGCAGGTTCATCAGACATAAACTTCAGTATGCCTCAGTTCATCCTAGGCAACAATGTCTCAATGATGACACATGCTGCTTTAGCTGATAGGTGTGACCACATGATCATGCTGAAGTGGTGGAGCAAGGATTCTAAGAATTCCTGTGCACCCGACCAGAACCAAACTACCTAGTGCCCCACAACTGCATGTGGTGCGGGAACATTTGGTACAGGATCGCTCATGCAACACAAAATCCCCACTAGTTTGACCACAATGAGAACAGGTTTCAGCAAGACCCTGCAATGCCTAAGTAGCAATAAGATGAAAATGTTAGCGTACAAAAAAAAAGAATTATAAAAAAATGCAAAAAATAAAAATGAAATTAATTAATTACATGCAACACAATTAACCTTCTGCCCAGGCACCATGGGGAAGGGACGTTGGCATCCCTATCTAACACGCCTAATTCCCAATGAGGCACAGCACTAACACTTACATTTTTTCCAAGCATTACAATTTTAAAGAAAATATCAAAAATTCTTCTAACTGTTGATCACGCTCCCCGCAAAGTGTGACATTTTCAAACCCCAAATTTTCTAAGTGTTGGCTATGCTCCCCATGGAGCATAACAACTGGTCAAAAGTTTTCAAATTTTTCAAACTATTGGCTATGCTACCCGTAGAGTGTAACAACTGCCAAGCTACAAAAATTTTCTAAGTGTTGAGTGTATCAGTTGTAAAATTTTTCTAACTTTTTGTTATGCTCTCAAGGACACCCTAGCGTGATGAACATGACACTGGGCCACCTTGGCCAAGTCCTATCCCATGCCGTGGCGTGGGACACCCAAAAACCGTTGTTTCGTGCAGCAGTGCGAGACGCCTAGGAAACCTATGTTCCGCCCTGCAGCGCAGGATGCTGAAACCTCTATTCCGCATTGCGACATGGGACGCTAAAACCCCTGTTCCACATTACACTCACAGTACACGCCGCAGAAAGCCCCGTTCTGCGCTACACTCGCAAGACGCCTAAAACCCTCGTTCTGTCCCATGGTGCAAGACGTCGCATAAAACCTTGTCCCGTGTTGTAGCGCAAGACACCAAAGACCCTAGGCACACAAAATAAAGATAAAAGGCGAAACATAAAATAAAATGCAGTGCGTGCACTTCCTCGTTGGCCGTGGCTCAGAGAGACCGCAGCAATGGTGGTAGTCCCTGTCCACAGCAAGCCACCCTCAAAAAACCTCAAAAACCAGAACCCAAAACCCAAAAGCCAAGAAACCAAGACACGTAGAAAGGCAAGGAAAGAACAAAATCACAAGGGTGGAGTGTGACGGCTTACCTGGCTAACATCATCTCCTAGCGGTCCTCGATGCACGCCCCAGGAAGGTGCCACAAGGTATGCTCACCTTCGTCAACATTGGTGAGGCTGAGGTGTTTGCGTTTGCTTCGGCGCACCATCTTTGGTTGCTACGCTCTAGCTTCCCTTTTGTCATGCTCTAGCTTCCCTCTACCGCTACTATGCTCTACCTTGACTATGCTACGCTCGGATGACTACTGGCTCTAACATTGAAAATGACAGGTTTACCATGGTAAAACGTCTATTTATACCCTTCAGGGTCAAAGGACACATCACCCTCCCGAGACGTTCCGTGTCCCACGCGTAACGTGGGACAAGCGTAGCACCCAAAGTTAGAAAAATTTTACAACTTTTCCAGCTTCATACACTTAAAAACAATTTTGCATTTTTTCTGATGACCTTAAACTAGCAATTTTATGGCCAATCAAAGCGACAACAAATCACTTTACATATTGCACACTTAGTTAAATTTTCATAACATTGTCTTCCTTATTCTACGCATTTTGCTTTATTGAGATAGGTGTCACTTGACATTTTTCTGGTTGTTTTGCAGGATCTCTTGAACAAGATTGCAAAAATGAATGCATATGAGAGTCTTCATTCGCCCTTAGTCTTGACTGGACCTTATGGCAGATCCACAAGATGCATAAACACAAAACTCTTGGACTTCGAACCACTTACCTCTGACACAAATGTAGCATCCCTAGAGACATCGCTAGACTGGCCGGAACATCTAGTTAGAGCTCTAGATTTAGAGGCAGGTGACATAACTAAGGATCCTCTCATAGAAGTCCCTGTGATCACATGTAAAGGTGAGGCGAAAACATTAAAACTTAGTTCCTTGTTAGAGCCTCCAATCCAACAAAACATCTCTAAAGTCCTTAGTGACAATGTCAAGATGTTCGCATGGTCCTACGAGGACATGCTGGGATTAGACCCTCGTATAATACAGCGTAACATTATTCTAGATCCTCACATCAAGCCAGTTAAACAAAAAGCTCGTAAAGTCAAGCTTGAGGTCACGTTGGCCGTCCATGATGAGATCACTAAACTTTACAAAGCTGATTTCATCTAGGTAGTCGACTACACTAACTGGGTTTCAAACATTGTAGTTGTCCCCAAGAAAAACATAAGTATACACATTTGTATAGACCTTCGGGCCTAAACAAGGCAACCATTAAAGATGATTTCCGCTTCCTAGTATTGACCAACTCATCGATACTACGGCCGGTCATGTCTTGTTGTCCTTCATGGATGGGTTCTCAGGGTACAACCAAATCTAAATCAACCCAAAGCACCAACTTAGCACTACTTTCATGACCCCCTGGGGTACATTTTGTTATACAATGATGCCCTTTGGACTAAAGAACGCAAGAGCAACATATCAACGCGTGATGACGTACATCTTTAGCGACTATCTATTAGACTTGCTCAATGACTACGTTGATGACATAGCAGTTAAGTCCAAAGTAGCTCATGACCACGCAGATGACTTGGACTATGTTCTCAAATGTTGCCTTAGACATGACCTTAGGCTTAACCCCAAAAAGTGTCTTTGGCATCAAAACCGGTCGCATGTTAGCCTTTGTGGTGTCAGAAGCAAACATACACATAGATCCTGACAAGGTTAAAGCTATCACCAACTTAGCACCACCAGCAAACCTTAAGGAGCTACATGGGTTACAAGGCAGATTACAATTTATACGTAGGTTTATCACAAGGTTGATCGACAAGTTGCAGCCAATGCAACATTTGCTTAAAAAGGGGGTCCACTTTGAGTGGACAGCTCAATGCCAAGAGGCATTTGACAACCTAAAAAAGGAGCTAGCTCAACTTTCGACAGTCTACCCTCCGCAAGGAGATAAACCTTTCTACATTTACCTTGCAACCTCAGACACATCCATCGCTTCTCTGCTTTGCCAAAAGCAGGACGATGGCTTGGAGGTCCCTATTTACTACTTAAGCCATGCACTAGTAGCACATGAGGCAAAATATAACGATGTGGAGAAGAACTGTCTTGCCTTAGTCTTTGCACTAAAAGAGTGGAGACACTATCTTTTCCGTAGTTAAGTTAATGTCATCTACAAAAGCAACGTACTTCGGGCCATCACGACAAACATATACGAAAGTAGTCAAATAGCACAATGGAAGGCAATAACTGCGGAGTTTGACCTACACTATATAGTGCAAGCATCCACAAAAGGTCAAGCAATAGCCGCACAACTCACAACTTCACCTGTAGATGATCAAGCAACAATCGATCCGGAATTCCCGAATGAACATGTCAATAGTATAAGCCCAGTACCCACAAATTTTGAGATCATTTTACACTTTGACGATGCTTCAACCACACAAGGTGGTAGTGCTGCTGCCATCATCATGTTCCCCTCTAAGGAGATCCAACCCTTCACATATCACTTTGCATTTCCACAAACAATGTGGCGGAGTACAAAGGTCTTCTTACAGGTGTCTTAGTAGCCCAAGAGTTAGGAATTCAAAACATAACAATCCGAGCTGATTCGCAGCTGGTCATTAACCAAGTCACAGAGGTTTATGCTTGTAAGGCACAACATTTACAACCTTACTATGATTTGGTGAAGCACTTGCTCAAGCAATTTGCAACCGTGGACGTCCAACATATCCCCCACAATGAAAATGCCATAGCTAACACACTAGCTACTTTAGCCCTAAGCGTAGTGCCAAACATGTTTTCCGCTTTGCCTACTTCAATAATGGATTGCACTGAACCTATAACTCACACAACAAGCATTGCATCCATAAGCACAAGTCATGCCCAAAAGTGGTATGATGACATTAAGGCATACCTCCAACAGGGAGAGCCCCCACAAAATCTAACCTCCGCCCAAAAAGACGCAGTACGAGAACGATCACGACAGTATGTCCTTGTAGGTGATAGCACCTTATGTCGCAGATCCTATGATGGAATACTGTTAATTTGTGTTAGTGGCGATGAAGTGCAAAAAATCGTTGACCAAGTCCACGAGGGACTATGTGGGGGTCATATAGCTCCTAGGGCAATGGTAGTGAAAATCAGACATCTAGGCTATTACTGGCCTTATATGGAGCACGATTGCGTTTCCAAGGTCAAGACATGTGATGTATGTCAACGACATGGAAACCTAATGCACGTGCCACCCACTGAACTGCATACTACGCAGATCACATGGTCGTTCCAACTTTGGGGCTCGATGTAACACCTAAATCTTCCGTAGGACATAGCTTCATCATTACCGCAATAGAATATTTCACCAAGTGGGTTGAAGTTATTCCCCTTAGGAAGACAACATCACAACAAGTTTGCAAATTCATTCTTGATAACATAATGACCTGATTTGGTCTACCCATGACTATAGTTACAAACAATGGGCCACAATTTAGCAGTGCAGAAACTAAAGCCCTCTACGAAAAATTTGGCATTAAACATTCTTTCTCCTCACCATACTACCCCACAGGCGAACGATCAAGCGGAGGCTACAAACAAGGTCATCGTTAACCTTCTGAAAAGGATGCTTAACAATAGCAAACGACAATGGCATGAACAACTAGTCTACACACTATAGGCCTACCGCACAACATGCAAAACAACGACAAGTAAGACACCATATAGTCTTCTGTATGGATCTGAAGCAATGTTGCCTCTTGAATTGCACGTCACATCGCTCTTCATGATCCTCTCAAGCTTCATTGATGAGGTTCAGAACAACGAGTTGAGAACCATCAACCTTGACTCTATAGAGGAGGAGCATATGCAAACACTTGATCACATCGAGTGGTACCAAAAAAAGCAATGGCAAAAGCACTATCACAATCAACATTAGCGCCCAATCAAGAAGAGGGACCTGGTCCTCAAAGTCATTCGCGAGCCCGTAGACAAATTCTCAGCCAACTAGGAAGGGTCTTTCTTGGTCATAAAGGCATATGACAATGGAGCCTTCAAGCTTGTTGATCTAGACAGCAATGAGTTTGCCAATCCTATAAACCACTTATACCTAAAGTCATACTACACCTAATATGCAATATCATGCCAAAGACAAAAGCAAGGTAAATGCACACGCGTCCGCTACAATGTTAAACTGGCATAGACGTCCGCTACGACGTTAAACTGGCACAGAACGTCCTTGGGCTATGACACTAAACTGGCACCCACAGCATGGTCTGCTATGACCCTAAACTGGCCATCCACCATCCGCTACAACGTTAAACTAGCACAATGGTTTGTTAGGACTTTAAACTAGCACATCATGGTCTGCCCAGACCTTAAACTGGGATCATGGTCTGCTAGGACCTTAAACTAGCACATCATGCGGTCTACTAAGACCTAAAACTAGGTTCGTAGTTTAGCATCCACAATTCAACACACATAGCTCTACAAGCAAGCAAGCGAGAATATTTCCAATCTTCCGTCATCTGCCAACACCTCTCGGGCAGGATGGGGTGGGGCGTTGCAATCCCAAAATGAAGTTCACATCATCAAAAAAAGGCCCTCTAGGACATTCGCAGCGTCACCATCCCCGACATCTTGCTGATCTTTTGGAGATGCCTTTTGGCATCTTGCTGACCTTTCGGAGCTACCATCACCAACGCCAATCATCCTGGTCGTAGCTCTCGCCGTCAGCAACACTCGCTAGAGTCCCAACAATACTGTGGCCCAGCCACAGTGCTGCCATCCTTCAGCCCTCACCATCGCCTAAGTTTGGAAGAGCATCCAGCAATGTGGCTTCTTGCCCTATGGCTAAGTTTCCTGGCTCCTGCCTTTGGTGAGAATTCCTGAGCATCTGCATCACCATCGCCTCTAGCCACATGGGTGCTCGCTTCTGGTGTGGCTGCTGGAGCTTTCGTAGCCTACCACCGTCAACGCCTGCATTGGCCTTCCTACTTCGGACATTGCATACGCCCACAACTGATGCAACACTTGCAACCCTTGCAATGCCCTTGGCAAACAGGACTTTGCCCTCATCTCACATGGTGGTTGTTTTTTCTTGTTTTCTCTATGTTGCATTTGCAGGATGAAGCCTTGGGAGCATCATTCAAAGGTGTGTTTCATCGCAGTGGCAATGTACCGCATTGCTCCGATGTGTCCACTTTGGCTCGCCTAGCTACTTAAGAGTGCACATCCCTACCACCCCCTAGCCAAGTGACCTCTACTTCTTGATCTTGCAATCTCCCACACCCCTTGCAAGCTTCCCGATGCATGTGAAACCTTTCCTACAGTTAACCACTAAACCCATGATAGGCATAACGCAACTCATCCCATGGGGAGCCTTTGTGGGTTGGTCAAAGCCCCAAACAGATGTAACACAACTCATCCCAAGGAGGGAACACCTCATCCTATAGATGCAATGCGGTTGCCTCTTACGAAAATGTTGGTGCGCAATTCGTCCAACAACACAAAAGGAAACAAAAAAAATAAAAATAAATAAAGGAAAGAAGAATAAAAGCAAAAAAAAAGAAGAAGAATAAAAAAGAAAAAACTGGGACAAGCCAAGTGCCCAAGTCAAATGACACAGTTGTCGTCTCACAACCGGTCTGGCCCTGGATCGACCATCTTACAAGCACTCCGACAAGGGGTCGAAATCCACCAAGTAGGCCATCTCCGCATGCTGACTCCCTCACAAGCACTCCGACGAGGGATCATGCTATGGCGACAGGCCATCATGACATTGCATCCTACAGTTATCCTCTCCATCCATTGTCCCTTAACCCATCTCCCTAACCTACTCCATACCATACTTCATTCCCTTGGCACTCTCAAGCATAGTGAAGCGTCATCCAAGTGGACACTAACAAATGGTGTTGGTGTCATGTTCATCGTGGTGTTTCATATTCTTTGTCGACATCTCTCAAGTCAGTCCTCCAAACGTCAACAAAGAGGGACCAATGAAACATCACCAATTTCGGGCTTCTGTAGTTCAACGGCAAATTTGTCTAAGTGTCAAAACTTGGGGCAAAATTTTTTCTAAGTCTAGTGTTACGCTTTGCAGCATAGATAGCATAGCACACCTTGAGTTCTATTTTTTGCAAAATTTTTCTAAGTCTGCCTACTACGCTCCCCAGCATGGCCACCGTAGCACACACTTCCATGGCCAATCTGCACAAATGTCAATCCAAAAGCAGTCAAGGGTTGCTTGGGATGGACCAAACAATTCAGCAAATTTTCTATCTCCTGGACTGTCAAGCTCACTATGCTCTCCAACGTACCCAACTTGACACATGTCCCAATTTCCAATTCACCCAAGTACCAGGCTAGAGTTTGTCAAAAGTGCTCAGGATGGACGAAATAGTTTGGCAAATTTTCTACCTCTCAAGTTATCACGCTCTGCTACACTGCACAGCGTAGCAAGCTTGACAAGTTTCAGGGCCCAATTTTGCCTAAGTGTTGGACAATGATCTGTCAAGCTAGCTCGACATGGAAGATGCATTTGGTAATTTTCTAACTTTCGATGCTACCTGTCCTGCTACACCCCAGAGCGTGGTCAACGTGCCATGAAGGAACATTGCATATTTCATGAAAATTTGACAAAGTATTCATGCTATGCTCTACTACATTGTGTAGTGTAGACAACATGACGGGTATGGCAAGTCAAAATTTGCAAAATTTCACTAAGTGTTCATGCTATGCTCTGCTACGCTGTGCAGCGTAGGCAGCTTAACACTAGGAAAATGCCTCCGAAAGCCTCCAAAAGCTTCCAAAACTCAGCATCAACCTTCATCTCAGCTCTGATGTCCCTTTGACGGCCAAGATCAGCAGTTTGCATCTTTTTTGCACCCCCCATTGATCCCTGAAATTGTCGTTGTGCTTGACCCTACTCAAAAGAGGGGGCAAGACATAGTCTCAGAGCATAGCCTCCAAGTTGCATTGTTTTGACATTGTTTGTAAGTACATGGTGGTCTCTCAAACTCTAGCACGTGCAGTTCGGGCAGTGTGGTCATAGTTCGACAATCTCTGGGTCCCCATTCCTATCCTGCAAAGCATAACACTTTTTTTGCATAACACTTTATTAGGAGTGTAACATGTCAACGTGACCTATCTACACCCAAGCCACGTGGCGCCTAATCCATGTTTTACGCCAAACCTAGCCCTATAAATACCTCAACGTTCAACTCTTTAGGGGTTGGCAAATCATTTGAGCATTGAGCATTTGAGCATTTCTAGCATCTCTACTACTCCCACACTTGAGCATCCAAGCTTGACACCTTGGAAAATACCACAACGCAATCTTTCCTTACACCCGCAAAGCGTGATGACGGCCAACCCAGCAGGTTTAGCACCCCTTGCAGCTGCCAACACCGCATCCTTGACGTCCCAGAGACTGTGATCACACTGCTACGTTGCCACTATGCCTGTCTGATGCCATGCACCATTTTCACATCCTATTCAAGCAAAAGTTACACTCCCTAGCTTTGGGATGGTGCATTTCTCTACTCCCAAACTTTTGTTCCATTTTCTTTCTCAGCATTTGTTTCAAATTTTTAGCATAACTCTTGCATTTCTCTGCTGTCAATATGCATTTGCATGCTTAAGTCAATTATCTTTTGGGCCAAGACACTATGCTACGCTCTTGCTTGTTATCCATACTCCCACGCATAACGCTCCACAAACTCCTTTACAAACAGTTATTTTTACACCACGTAAGTCCCTATCTGATTGACCAGACCATTCAAGGCGCCTCGTTTCCGTTTCCCTAGCATGGCCCTCGCACAGATTCGGAGTTAGGCTATATGCCCGTGGACCTCTCAATGTTCCAGCCACTGACGTTTTCGGACATCACACTAAGCAAAACATATACCTTTTAACACTTGAAGCATAACATAAAGAAATCTTTGTTTCTTCTTTCTTTCTAAATCTAATTGCTAAATAATTAGAATTCACACAGTAGCTTTTAAAGTTAAAATATCCCAAACTTATATAAATACACACCTAAAACAAGTACATGAGATACCCACATTGATATATATATACAGCCCACATAGAAACATTCTAATTAGTTTAAGAGATCATTTCAAGGCACTTATGTCATGCAACACATAAAAAAATAAAAGCATAGTAACAACCTCCTAAATAATACAACATTTTAGCTTCATTTCTACTCAGCATTCCTTTTGTTCATTCCATTAATATATTCTAAATCAATCAATAGTATGTACTTAGGATTTTGCATCTAGTAATACACGCAACACACATTCGCACAACTTAGATCAATCGCAAGGAAGAATTGTCGGTCACTCAACAAATCATTAACACAAGCACATTATCAACACTCTAAATCGGTGAGAGTCGGCCATGCAAGCATTTCAACAAGCCGCTAGTTTTATGGATTCCGAGCTACACCGTAACACGTTGGATATCCTCCATGCCCTCGAACATCCACACTACGCATGTTTTCCCGATTTTCAGTTTTCGCGTTTGTTGAGGCTCAAGGCCTCCCATGTGGGCCACTGATGGTGACCAAAGTTTTGTACTATCTCTTGTATTTTAATTTCCAGTAATATAATCCTGAACATTCTCTCAAAAAAAACACTCTAAATCTATCACAATCATAAAATTGTAGCTAATTCTACAAATCAACACTATCCACACACATCACCATAACAAAGTAGACTCACAAACATTGCCACAAACATTAAGATGAAAATCCAAGAAAGTTGGGTCGTTATACTCTAGATCATGGATTTGATACTGACATATTTGCTAAACTCTATGCAATGTCAATTTACATTCAGTCATTGCCCAGCAATCTTCAGCCTTTGTAATAAATTGATTTTTCAGCTCATCATCAACCATCAATCTTGGTTAATAGACTCATCATAAAACATCAGTTTAATTAACTAATGCACATAGGCAAATATAGTTTTAGCATAAATGAAGTACGTTTCAACCTTAAGGATAATCAATGATTATTGAAACTTAAGCTTTTTATTATTATCATAGTGTCCCATATATAAATTATTGATGATATTTCCTTAAAGTGCAAGAAAATAGAAAAAATGCAAAGAGATTCAAGCTTACTATTTATAACAATCTTTTTTTTCGAGAAAAGTTTGGGAGATTATATTAGTGCAAAACATATGTACAGCCAAAGAAGAGGGGCGGTGGGTATTAATGCTGAGAAAACAAAACCTGATTCTAGTAGGCTACACCACACACAAAGGCAACTCAGAATCAGTCCACCTCAACAAGCCCCAACACAGTAAACAAGTATCCTAAACCACATGAAAATAAAAAAATAAAAAGGTCAAGATCACCGAACATACCCAAAAACAGACAGGGCCCAACCCCAACCAGCCACATACTCAAACCTAGCAACACAAAGAGGGGGACCCCACCCATGGGGCCTACGGTAGCCTATACAATCAAGTGCATGAGCATATAGCATGTTCCTGGGAGTGGATCACGTCTAGAACCACTCGATGCCCTTCAGTGTCCATAAATGCTAAGGCATGTTGGAAACCCTTGTATTCTTCCTCCTTTTGGCGTCGCTCTGCTTCATTGTTAGGGCCATATGGGTAAAGCTTAGCAGATGTTCTTCTGATATATCTAAGTAGAGCAATCCAAGATGTGCTGCAATTTACATTCATGACAACATATGGGCACTTGTTGTTGTGAAACCAGCTGCATACATTGGTTTCATGAGCCAAGTCCTATTACCGCTATAGCCGCTCTTCCTCTAGGCAAACTTTCTCTCTTTAGTCTACTTCTACAACCTCAGGTAACACCCTCTCTTGTTCCTCCTGTTGTAGCTCCTATCTAATTTGTCTATGCAACTCCTCTTCAACCTCATTTCTAAGGGCCACCTCCCTCAGGTCATGTTGCCTATGTTCCTCTTTAGCTACTTCTTTGTGTTGTAGCATCGCTTGTTCCAGCAACCAGCTGAACTCCTACTCCCGCTCCTGCCATTTCACCTTCCATAAGGCCTGTTCCTTCGCCTAGGCAACCATGGTAGCATCTTCAGCAATCTTAAGCAGATCACCTCGAAATTTTCTTGGAGCATCTGTCGCCAAGGCTCCATAGGAAGGTCTTCCTCCATGCCCATTCCCAACTTGTCCCTAGCACACTCCACAGGGCCCTACGCCAAACTATCAGTAGAGCCCTCATGGGAAGGCTAAAGGCATTCATAAACCATGGGGAAGAGGGTAGTCTAAGCCAGTCACAGAGTCAAGGGCCTCACTGCCCTCCACAAAGCCAAGATGAGCCTCGAATGCATGCCTCGTCGTTGGTCCCACAACGAAGCAAGGAAGAACTTAGGTAGGTTCACACTGCAACCCTAAAGCAAACATTTTAGAAAGGCGAAGTGAGTCCCTTGAAGTTTCTAGATGTTGCCTGACTAGACAAAAAATGGTCGACCAGCTCAGCAGCATCCTGCCACATTGGCAGCAAAGCCAATTTAGGAACTCTCCCAATCCCCATTTTAGAAACAAGCCTCCAAAAAAACTTTGCAACATCCTGGAGGCCCTACCCCATAGAAAGATTCACTTCTCCCATCAAAGGGATATCCAGGTAGTAGGCAATGGCCGTTTCAGTAGGCATGATCCGCACACCACGGTAAGTTATGGAGTCATTCCTCCATTTTTGGAAAAAAGCTCCGTCAACAAGTTCTAGATCTCCTTCCAAGTACAAAAGAAGGTCAGCCCACCCCACATGCGACACCATACACCAAAGGACCTAATTCCCTTAATATCCAGAGCACACAAGCTCGAACATAGGCATGACCCCCTTCACATTTGAAGCTTCATGCCACAATCTTAGGCCACGTGCCACAATTTGTGCAGGATAAGGAAGACACACAAATTGGAAGAAAAGAGCATTATGCACCCTCCATAGGCACCACAGCGTCGTCGTCGCCTTGGAATCCCCATCAATTTTAATCATAGGATGCAGAACCACAACCCACCAAATAGCACCAGAGAAATCACATTGATATAGGAAGTGATGAATTGTTTCAATTGCAGCAGCGGTGAGTGGTCAAGTGGCAAGAATTCTCACAGCTCGCTCACAAAGTAATGAGTGAAGCGACAACACAGAATGTAGCGTGAGCCAAAGAAAGACTTTTATTTTCTTGAGTCTCCCCATCCAAATACTCTTCCAACCTTCAACCATTAGGTACTTTTGTTGAATGATGTCCCACGTGCATGCCCCTAATAGGTCCCTTTGGGACATTATAAGCGCATGTCTACATAAAGCCCGCCAAATGTAGGAGTCCTAAGCTCCTACAATCCATCACTAGCATTTAGTTCTCATGATGAGAATCAATTGTGCGGAGTTGTCATTAGTTTGCATCAGGTAATTGGTGAGCGACTAGTACCCCATAGTGATAGCATCCTAGAACTTCAAGACCCCAAGGCCCCCACCTACAAACAAGGTGCAAACAACAATCTAATTTAATTATTCATTTATTTTTATTTAAATATTTAGATTTCATTACATCCAAAATTTTTACCTAACAAAATTTGAGTTATTATCTTTAAGAGAAAGGTTAAAATCCCCAAAAGAATTTGTAACTTTTTCCATTAATATTATTTTAATAGCTTCTTTTAGTTTCCTACCATTAAAGTTATCCATGATAGCTAGGATACAGTAGCCATAACCCCTGCATCTGTGACCCCCAACCTTGTAATACAAAAGGAATGATGGGATGAGGCTAATTGGTGAGATGGTGATAGTCTGATACATTAAGTTCATTAGTGCTCTTTCATTTCAGCTCCAGTGTCATAATTACATTCAATCATGTAGGCACTCTTTCTCTCAACAATAAAAATGTTATCTTATATTTATTTGGAAAAAGTTAAAACCTTGCAATAAGGTGTTAAGATACAATGTAAATAAATGCTCTTAATGATGCTAGTTCTACAACAGATGAGATTCCCAAATTGGAGTTGACCACTAAAAGGGCAGCCGGATATTTCTGTACGTATGCCATACATGCATTTCAGAGCATCAGTCCTACTTCGTTGCCAGGGAATACTTTCTGTAATCTATGATTCTAGCATGCTTTCCTAAGCAAAAGGGACGTGGGTTTGTAGGCCGCTCACGTTATATAACTGCACGTGATTGGGATGGAAGATACCCTTCTTCTACACCTAGCCAACCATACAAAAGCCTTCCACTTGAGCTATTTTGTTTCCGATAACTTTACTTCCAAGATACAGAAAAGAATAGAATTTGTAAGCACCACACAAACTGGACTTCATTATCACGCACCATTGCCACTAATGAACTAGATCTGTCACCAAATAATCCCTAAGTGACCTATAATATCACACACCATTGCCACTAATGAACTAGATCTGTCACCACAGAATAAGCCAAATCCGTCACTGAATAGTGAGCCAAACAATTCCAATCATGCGGATGTCTGTCTTCCACCATCATAACTATTAGCCTAGCCTGCCCTAGTGGAAGGTCCATAACTATCTCTAGCTAAGCACAGCCATAAGAAACAGATTCAACCAAACCCACTTAGTGAACAACCAAACCATTCCATAATCACAAACCAGGGGTGTAGTTGCATTGACTTAGGCAGCATCCATTTGTGCCCATTTGAGGCATAGGATGCTCATGTTACCAGATTTTCTTGTGGGTAATGAAGGTAGATCTACGTGGCCCCTCCTCAATATCCAAGGTCAAACAATGAGTTGTCCTTCTCAAACTATTAACTTGATCAGTTGATAAAGTTTACCTACAAAGAAGAACATATAACAAACATTGGTTTGTTTGATTTTTCATGTTAATAGCATGTGCCCAAAGCTCAGACCTTACACAGCTGTGAGAGATGTTTTTCTTTCTATAGTTATTAAGTTTTAGAGCTATATGTAGATGACAAACTGACTTTTTGAAAATCGTATATCCTAGGGCTTTTAAGTCTAACAGTTAGTGCAAATAGTTTCAGGTTAAATGGGCTATTACAATTGGCATCCAAGTGCCTATATTATAACTATTAAGTGTACATTGCCTTTCAAAATACACCCATTGTTAGGATCAAAATTTAGATACCATTTCTTAAGCTTGGGCATCTTAAAATGGAATAACGCCTTCATTTAGTAATTATCACTTACTTTGTTATGAACATGAATCTTTAAAGTATATGTTCTAAGTAAAAAGCTGAAACTAAATTTTTGTACGTTCTCAAGTAATCAAGTTAAAACAAGCAATAAATTTCTGTACCAGCAAATACCCTGAAACGAAATAGTTCGGATGTCGAAGTAAAGTTACCACAGTTTCTGCAAGAACAAATAAAACTTGTTAAAATAATGCAACTCAATTACACCAATTTTACAGTTGAAAAGACAGTATGGTACAAAAGCAACTGCATTTTTTTTCAAGACTCTAACAAAATAGCTTTGGAATATTCCAGCTGACATGTCTTGAGCAGCATTCTTCAAATTACTTGCTAGAGAACATGTTGTGTAAAATCACATACACACAAAGTAAGAAATGGATGGTTTGTGCTTTAAAGGTTACAAAATTATATTATTATTGAATTTTTAAATTTATATATGGACTGTATGGTGAACTGAGTGATGTATGGATAACTAATTTTGATGGACTGCACAATTTTGAAGATAGAATATTTCAGCTAAGGAGGATCACACAGTCTGTGCAAAACAAAGATAGGTGGATCATTGCTAGGGACTTCAATCAGTGCCTGTATGACTAAGAGAAATCAAGGGGAGACAACAGCCCCTTTCCAAGGGCAGAACAGATGTACAAGCTTATTGATGAACTCTCCATTTTTGACTTGCCTATTCATAGTTGTCACTTCACTTGGAGTAATAGGAGGAATGGCATTGAAAGGGTCATGAGTAGGTTTGACCAGAAAGCATAAGGGAGATGCCACAGCCAACATTCAGGAGTTCTTCTCTTATTGGAAGGGACAGGAAACCACCTTCAAAGGTACAAGAATCAACCTTACACATGCTACAGTGGCAGAATTGCTGCAAATTGAGAAGGGTGAGGCTTACACCTTTGGACATCATAGTCTGGGGAAGGTGGAAACTTTCATTCTGCAGGGCATTCCCAAACTGAAGTCAGGTCACATCCATAGATCAGCTCTGCTGCCCACTTGGAGTCTTGCAGTGGACATGGTGGAACATTTCTTCATTCAAATAGGTACCATTTCGAAATTATCTAGGGGCCATTTATTCTTCATGCATGCATTTTTACTAGGGAAGCTAGGGCAGAAGGATGTGTCTCAGTATTCTAGGCTGGTTTTGGCACTTTGGCAAGAAGCTGCATCTAGGAGACACCCTCCTGATGTGTTGTGTGGTCATTCTTCGGCAAGAGAGGCTTCCTCTTTTTCCATAGGTCATAAGCGTAGGGCCTCCATGAAGGCAACTTCTCAATGTTCTACTAGGCAACGTTTGGAATCTTCCCAGGCCCCATTCAAAGGAGGTGGTTGCATCTACACCAAATTGCACTACTACACATCCCACTCTAAATGTGTGAGGTTCTATTTGGCTTGACTCAACTCCTCATGTTTCAGCTTCAGCTCTGTACCTATGAACCTAAACCTATTGTAGGAAAACATGCCTTGTTGGTGGATCGAAGGTTGTTTCCCTCCAGAACAAGGGCCAAAGGAGTGTGGAGATCCTCACGGGTTTCATGCTATCACAACCATTATTAAAGAACTACATTGAGCCTAATTTCTTTGTGTACTTCATCACAAGCATATGTAGGCTTGCGGAGGAACTTAGGGCTAGATATAGTAGAGTATGAACATGTCTTAGCTCTTTTAGGAGAATGGTATCTCTTGTGGATGCATGTGCTTGATATGGTCATGCTTGTGTGTGCCATGTTAGTCATATCACTTATATAATTTCATGAGACGTACTCAATATGCTCTTAACCCATGGACTAACAAGTAATATGTGCTTAGGTTGTACATGCAGGTGCTATGACTATGGAGGCGTAGTCCATCTTGGGTCCATCTTCTACTGTATAAATCAGAAATATCAAATTCATTCAATTGCACAATAATACTATCTTATTTTTTTCCAGCAACCCTCACAATAAAAATCATTTCAAATTAACTTTTCTAAACCAAGATAATAAATTACACACCACTAACATTTAATCAAACTATTTAATTTTCTAATAATAGAGAATAGAGAAATCACTTACATTTAACAGCCATGATATAACATCACTAACATTTAATAACTATAAATTAGCATCCTAGATTTCCCCCACTCCATTGGACTCATAGAAAATAATACAATCAGACTTTAGAAGGTACACAAATAAAAATCAAAATTCAAAACCAAGGATTAAGCATTCAAGGGGATCATTATGCAAATTTTTCACCCAAAAACCAAGAATTCAAGAATTGTGTAAATTTCAGAATCCTAACGGTCAAAGCTCTTTCCGATCCCCAGAAGTCCACCCCTCCCCCCTGCAAAACTCCACCTCACCCGCAGCAGCAAAGGACAAGGAACTAGCTCTTGTGGCTTGGTTGCCTCCCAAAGGGCAAAAATGAGCCCTAAGTAACAGCCCCAACACAAGAACGTGAGGAAGAACTTCAGCAAGCTTACCCATCTCCCCAACTGCATGCATTGAAGAAAAGTGAAATGTGCCCACTATAGCTTCCAAATGCCCAATTGCATAAAGAACCTATCCACCAACTCCACTGCCTCCCACCAAAGAAGGGTAAGTGCCAACTTCAAAACCTAGCCGCTAGTGGTCTTGGAGACAAGCCCATTAAAAAAACCCTCAGTATTCAAGAGGTTGCACCCCATGGGAAGGATGACCTTTCCCTCAACCTGCACACCCTAAAACATAGTATAGTCCCCCTTCCATTACCTATAGAAAGTATCGTCGAGTTGGTTAGGATCGTCGACTGGAAGGGGGAGGAGGTCACCCTACCCAACATGCACAACCAACTCTCATAGAGCCTAGTTATTCTAAAATGCAGCATCCAACTTCAATGGAGGTGTCACTCCCATCATGGCGAACACTTCTTGCCATAAACAACTTCCTTGGAAAGTAGTCTAATGTGGCATCCTCAACAAGGCAACTTGAAAATTCACTCATTGCACATGCAACAAAGAAACCCGAGCACAGTAACTGCTAGGAAGTCGCTATGAAGCAACTGAGAAAAGTTGATGCCAAAAGTCTACTACATGGTATTCGTGAAAGGGCAGTTGGTGGAGCATATTGGATGGACTAAATTGCAGCCCAAGCTTGAAGGGGACCCTAAGCTCGCTGGCAGCTCCTCCTTTTCAAACTAGATTGGAGATGAAACAATGCTTTGCAAGATGAAGATAATGCTCATAGAGCCAGCATTAGTGGTGTCGTTAGGGGTCCCTGTGGAGGGAGAAACTATTCCCCCGATACTATGCAACCTAGGACATGCCAAAGGGTTTTTCAGATGGGTGATGCCAAAGATGACAAGCAAACATGTGCCTAAGTCCACATTGCCACAGATTTGGCAGGAGGTGGCAGTGGTTATTGAGAGATTCCTGGTGCACTCCAACAGCTCAACTAAGCTATTGGGCATACATTTTGCATTTATGTGCTACGTGCGACATGGTTTATCAATTAATCTGCCCCGATACTTCCTTGAAGAGCTCCAACAAAAGCGCCCTAGTCGACATTTTGGTCTTATCCTAGCATTGTAGAGGATCAGGATGCTGATGCCTCCACAAGTGCCGAGGTCGAAACCCAAGTTGGTTTACTCTAGAAGACATAATCATTCTAAGGTAATGGGGCCTGCGTCCAACTTGGGGGCAATGCAGATGCCCATGTCAGGGCCTTGGCAAGAGTTGACATGAGAGATGACTAGGCCTCCGGTGGATGAGGCACTATAGGGACAGATTAATGTTGAGGGGAAAGAGCGACAAGCAATCATGTACTCTCAAGCTAAGCTTTAGGCCCAAATCTAGAGGGCTGTGGAAGAGGCTGCCACGTGGGCCAAAGCAGAGAAGAGGGCATTCTAGGAGGCTAGATGGACCGCACAAGAGGAGGATCTAAAGCAAGCTACGATTCTAGCCGCACAGCAGCAAGCTGAATTGGAAGAGGAAATTAGCAAGCACAAGCAGGTGTAGGAAGAATCAACCAAGTCATTACTTATCAATGAGCTACACATACAAATTCAAGCAAAGATGGAACAAGAGGTGCTACTACAACTAGCAATGAAGCGGGAGACCTAGAGGGTGCAAGAAAGGGATGGTATTGGTACCATTCAGTTCCAGCTGCAACTGGATAGCACTCTCATTAGTAACGCATACACCTGCAATGGCCAAGCAAGAGGGCAGGGTGGGGCAAACCAAGGAAGCGACGAAGGGTAGGCCACTTCCTGGGGGACGTTGCCTTATGGGTGCTAAGGGATGGACAGTCCTTGCGGCACTGTATGTGTGAGGATTGTAGGGGCTTTGAATGCACTAATCTACAAAAGAAGATCTTGGTGGTTGGGAGCTTGGGGGCTTTGGGACTGTTTGACATAGGTCTTTGGGGTGTTTGTGGGCTTTATAGCTACACGCTTGGTGCTTCGGCATGGGTTATTCTGCAACTTTGGGTATTTTTGGATGGGCCTAGGTTCTCAATTGTTGGAGACTACTAGGTTCTCTGTGGTTTCTGATCGCTGATGGCCTTTCTAGCCTACTTTGTAAATATTTAGCAATTTAATAAATCCTGACCTTTTCTCAAAAAAAAAAAAGGACAAATGTATAGAAAAGGTTGTAGTGTTTCAAGTTCCACATGGCAAGAGCAAGTGAAGCACATTAATAATAAGGTTGCATTCTCAAAGGAACACTTGGACAAGGAGTGCACCTTGGAAAACAAACCAAATAAAACATTTGATTTTTTCAACTAAACGTCTCTTCCATATAGCCCAACACCTAGGCACTATAGCATACTTATGGGTTGACGTTTCCCCATAGCGAAACAAACAACACCCCCATTTGGATGAGCTTATGTGTATAGGTACAAATATTCTACCAAACATAAGTCAAGTCTCAACATTCCATAGTTGGTACTTTCTTCTGAGGATACACACCCATAGCACATAATCATCATCTACCTAGATGAAATGGTTGATAAGGCCCTAATACCCAAGCATAATGGAGTCTTCGAAGGTCAACACCCCAAGTGCCACCTTTTCCCAGCAGACCAAGTAAAACTAGCCCCCCTTTCCTCCCGACCAAATGAAATGTTGAATGATCTCATTAATTTTGTTAATAACCCGCTTTGGCAACAAGGGCACAAAAGCAACAAATCTAGAAATGGTAGAGAGGACCGAGGAGGCGAGCAGAACTCTATCTATTCTCATTAGGAATCTAGAGATCTAGAGTTCAACCCTAGACTATATCCTTTGGATGAAGCAGGACCAGGATGCGTTCTTATTCCAGGCAAACATAGGGATCTTTAGGTAGAAATCCTGGTGTGACCACAGAGAGATCCCCAACATACGATAGATTTCCCCTTTCACAATTGGTTCCATGTTGAAGAAATGAATGGCAAATTCATCCTAGTTAACTATCAACTCTATTTCCCGAGACATACGGCCAAGAGCCCGAGCAATAGCCTCTGCCTGCAGCATGGCCTCCCTTGTGGCTAGAATCGTATCATCTGCGTAATGGTTGGCAATGTAGGTGATCCCTTCAACATTCAAACCTCAAACCCCTTCAAACCTACAATACTAACACATGGTATCCATAACAATGATAAACAGATATGGTGAGAGGGTGTCCCCTTGGCACAACCCCCTGTGGGAGGAGGAAAACCCCCACCGCTACCCATTGATGTCAAAACAGCAAGCCCCCACGACATGGATGCTAACACAAAGATTTAACAAACTTCAGATGGAGCCCTTTCCTCAGCATGATTTTTTATTGATGTTGGAACACTGGTATAAATTATGCTTGAGGAGCATTATAATTTATTCTAGAGTTTTGTTCAAACCTTATGTGGTTGTCCATTAGAAAATCAAAATTAATTTATTTATTAGAATAAGCAAAATCCAAGGCAACAACACCCATACTACATTTTTACTAGTAGATAGAATTTATGTGATATTATATATAATAAATATTAGACAAGGCAATCAAATTATTTATTAAAAATTACTCATTGTTGTAACACCCATTCATAGGGAGCAAGAGCTAGCACCCAAAGTCCCCTAGAAAGAAAGCTAGTTGAAAGAAAAAAATGCCTAGGTGGCTTTCTTTCTACAACAATCGAACTAGCACTAACCTTTAAAATTAAAACGAGATCAATGATGCCTAGATCTAGCTCTGAAACAGGTCAATCAATATTAATTTAAGAATTAAGAGATACTTTTAAAAAGAAATAGGCATACCAAAATATCTATGCAAGATTCTTGAGATTAAAAAAAAATCAAACTTTTTATTTTTCAACCTAAAAAGAAATATTTAATCGGGATCATTTACACATTTGAAAACCAAAGAAATGACCACAAAAGCAGATAAATTAATAATCTCATATTTGCTCAATCACATAATAATATTTTATAATTTCCAGCCACACACAAAAACAAGACCCGAATTTAACTCTTGTAACCATTTTACCAGTAATCATTTAATCAGGAAATTCATATGTTTAATAGCAAAGAACAGATAGATCACAACCATAAATTAACATCCTAGGTTTTCCCCCACTCCATCAACTTATAGAAAGATATTAAAATCAAACTTGAGAAGGTATAGAAAAACAACTATAATTCAAGATTCAGATCCAAGATTTATGCATTCAAAAGGGGAGGGTTTATCAACCGAATTCCAACCAAAATCCAAGAATTCAACAATTCACAATTATTGATGGGCCCAAGGATACTCTCACTTTCTGCCGACGGTACCAATCCTCATATCAAGGATCCATAGCCCCTGTTGGCAATCCTTTGCCAAAAATGCCCCAAATCATTATGGGTGTTTCTGAATCATTACAGAAACAACTCTCATCCAAATCATTTAGGTATGAGAGTGCAGAGGATGGGCGGAGAGATCCAAACAATAAGTCTAAGCTTACAACAACAATCTTGATATTTTCATACAAGCATTGTGAAGGTGGTTAGACAAGCAAGAAGAGAAAAGTTTGAGAAAATCAGCCCTTGCTACCCATTATCAAACATAACAAAGATGGATCATTTTACCTCATTGCTTAGATATCTTGCTTACTAGGAGAAATTATCCAAATATTGGATTGCTATACCGCACTCGTTTTCTTTCTCTTTGCTATCTCTTGTAACAGCGACAGTCTTCTCCCTTCGCAGCCACACTCCTTGTTGCTATATCCTTCTTTTTGTGTTCTACAAAGTTACTTTTTCCTTGTGTGTGTCCCTTTTTTACCTCTCCTCCTCTTCCTATTTGTAAGTGGAATAAGAGATAATGAATGGTTTCTTGTAACTGACTTCTTTGGGACTGTTCGTATTCTTTTCTTTGGTTTCTTGTAACTAACTTGTTGGGGACTATTCGTATTCTTTTCTTTGGTTTCTTGTAACTGACCAGTTGGGGACTGTTCGTATTCTTTTCTTT
>MNCI01032653.1:121872-157361 GCA_015680685.1 Gnetum montanum | reverse complement strand
ATATGTCAAGAAGGAAATGCCATAGACAATTCTCGAATCCAAGCATTCTAGAATATTGAGCATTTCACAAGTAAGAAATCTCTTAGATCTTTCTTTGGGAAGATAAACTTTGTGAAAAAGTTCATCCCCGGGTTTACTGAGATTACCAAGCCTTTGATGCATATGCTAAAAAGGGATGTCCAAGTAGAGAAAACTCAAGAGTCAGAGAGAGCTTTATCAGAGATTAAAAAGGTAATACAAGAGGCTCCATATTTGGTGAAGCCTAGACTTAAAGAAGATTTTTGGTTATACTCTTTTGCTTCAAATGATTCTATTTTCCACTATTATAACACAAAAGGATAGTGAAAATCAAGATGAACCCATTGGATTTTTTGGGTATCAGTTGAAAGGTTCAGAGTTAAATTATTCAGATTTAGAAAAACAAGCTTTCGTAGTCATTAAAGAACTTCAGTATTTTAAATATTATTTGGAAAGTTTATTAGTCCAGATTATGCTAATTGAACCTACAGTCAAGCGATTCCTAGTCCAAAATGAGATTGGATTAAGAAGAGGAAAATGGCTTATAAGGTTACAAAGTTTCATATTTTCATTAGAAATATGCAAAAAAATTAAGGGAATGGGATTAACTAAGTTAATAACTAGAGAAAGTGAAGTGTGTACACTTGACACCCATGAAGAGAATTGGTATGATGAAATTCTCGAATTTCTTAATACAAGGAAAATCCCAAATCAATGAACTACAAGTCAAAAGAGAGCTTTCTTCAAAAGAGCATGAAGATTCGTTGTTAAAGATGGAATATTATATAGAAAGGATTTTTGGGGAGTTTTATTGGAATGTGTTCATAATGATCAAATTAGTTTCATTTTGGAACAATTTCATGATCATTTGAATCCATTTTATGAATCCCCTAAGTCGACCATGCAACATATACTTTGATATGGATCTTACTGGCCTTCCATGTATCAAGATATTAGCTCAAAGATTCAAAAATGTTATAAATGTCAAATTCATGGGTCCAAAATTAGAAGGGCTAGAGTCCCTTTAAAGCCAGTAGTTGCAGATAGACCATTTTAGTAATGCGGTTTGGATTTTATCGATACAATTACTCCTTCAAGAGTTGGACATAAGTTTATTCTCACAGCTATTAATTATTTCACTAAATGGTCTGAAGCAAAGGCTCTAAGAGTAAGTTTAGCATCAAATGTGATTAAGTTTTTAGAGGACCATATTCTAAGTAGATTTGGTATACCCGAAGTGTTAGTGTCAGACAATGGATCAGCCTTCAAATCTGAAGAATTTATCAGATGGGCATCTGAAAATTCCATTTTCTTATTTTTCTCATCAAATTATTATCCTCAAGGAAATGGCCTAGCAAAATCCACCAATAAAAAGCTTATCGCTTATATCAAGAAATCAATGGATGAGAATCTAGGAAATTGGATCGATTATCTACAATCCACATTATGGTCAGATTGAATTAGATTCAAGAAAGCTATTGGGACATCACTGTATAATTTAGTCTATGGTTTGCCAGTAATAATTACAAACAAGATTGTAAGCTCAGCTTCTAAATTTGTTCAAAGATATAGTGAAAGGACTGATAAAGATAGAAGTTTCATGACTTTACTTATCAAAAGAGAAGCTGAAGTAGAGAAAGCAAGGGATAATTTTTTACGGAATACCTCTCAAGTTAAGAGATGGTTTGATAGAAAAGCTCTGAAAAGAACTTTCAAGATAGGAGACCTTGTCCTGTTATGGAATATGAAAAAACCAAATAAGTTTACCTTGACATGGATTGGTCCCTTTTAAATTACAAAGCAATTATCAGAGGATACTTACAAGTTATCAACTTTGGATGGCATGGAATTGCAATTTCCTTATAATGTTTTGCATATAAAACATTATTTGGGACAATTGCATGCAACTTGAAGATGTCATTACACAAAATAATATATGTATATACCATTAGTTAAATATTATGAGCAATATAGTATCAATTAATATGTTTAATTAAGCTTTATTTAAATTAGAAAATAATTTTCTTTCAAGTGAGGCAAGTAGAATTCTACAAGTATGAAAAGTGGAGAAGGTGACTCATCCACCACTTAGTGAGGATTATGACAAATGGTTAGAATGCCTAAAAAGAAGGAAGCTTGGTTGAAGAAACTTGGGAAGGATTTCAAATTTTTAATACCTATAAAAGAAGGGTTAGGTTGCCTAAGATTTCATCATCTTCCAATTCAAGTTGAGTAGTGAAAGTTAGAGAGAGCTGATGGAGTTTGAGAGAGCAATGAAAAAGTCTTTTATTCCATATGTGATGCGATGTTGCCCTGAGCATGTATTGAAGGATTACCTAAAGGTTAGATCTTGTGGAGTTCCAAAACAGTGTCCTTTTATGGCTTGGTTGCCCGATGAATTTTCTTTTCTCACTAGAGGTTTGGATATAGAGTCCAATGTTTGGGGGCGATATCAAGATTGCTTCAAAGAAGAAGAAAAAGGAGAAGAATAACCAACCTATGAAAAGTCATCATGGGGATGGGGAGAAGCTTTTGTTTCCCAAGAGGAAAATGAAGGACCTAATGGAGAAGAACAGAAGAGCTCATCCAAAAAGGAAAATGAGAAAAGTGTTGAAGAGAAAGCACCAGTAGATCAAGGTGAGAGCTCTACCAAGCCAGAGAGCAACAGGACCGCCTTCATCACATCAGAGATTTTCTATGAAACAGTTAGAGAGATGAGGATTCCTACTAGGGTAACCCTCACAATTCAGTTTCCATTACAAGAATAGTCCATGAAGGACTTGATGATGTATAGTTTGTTATTTTTCTTAGGAATGAGGTTTTTGTCCCATCACACCTTATGTTAAACAGGAATTTTCCTCCAAAAATATTTCTATTCAGTTGTAAAAATTCAATGTAAATTTTAGGATGTTTTAGTTTTGAAATAAGGTGGCACAAGTTTCTTTAAGCTTTTAAGGGGGTAGAAATGTTGGCACATTTGGCCATTCCATGGAATAGTTGGAATATTTTATTAAAAATTGGAACAATCTATGGTTGTAAATTTAGAAGTAAATTTATAGCTTTAGTGTTGTGGGTTGATGGATGTTTTTGGAGAAGTAATCCACTAGTATATAATTTGATGTTGAAGCCTTCTTGATATAAAATGAAAGTGCCAGATTATTCCTTATTCGATATTGGAAGATAGTACTATAGCAAACAAGGAATTATATTATTTACGTGAAAGGCATTGGTGAAGAACGTGCTCTAAAATTTTTGGAAAGATCCCAACTTGAAAATCCTATTGTTAAGCTTGGTTGTATTTTTTGGCCCTAAGATAATGTTTGAAACTCCTTGCAAAAAAATGAGAAAATAAAACAAAAATCAGCAGCGCCTCCGTCGTCTTGAAGACTGTACAGCGATGAGAGTGGAGGAAAAGGAGACTATAGTTGGACCAACGATTCCTGACACCGTATACCTGCTGAATGCAGCAATGGCAGGGGAGAAAACACCATACAGGTAAAGATAATATCAGTGGAGGTATAGTTGTAGGCGAAGACGAAGGAAAATCACGATGTTCCTAGAAAATCACACTACAGTAAAAGTTAAAAACCGCCTGCCATGTGACATTCATCTTGGCGCAGATGGGCACCACGAAAAATACCATCAAGATGGGCATAACCAAGTCCTTGGGGCATGAAACACCTTTTCCATAAACACATCAACACATAATATACAAAGAAAGGAGTCATGTTTGTTGAAACCCCGATTTCATTTCCAATTTTGCAGGCCATAGCGGTTCCAATTGTGCGGGCTGCGGTGGTTCTGGAGGTTGTGGCAGTTATACTGGCATGATGAAGGTTCCTGTGGTTTCACTAGATGTAGATCCATAATACATTCACCCCTGGTTCCACAATCAATAACAATGGCGATGATGATTTAGAGAAAAAAACGCAAGAAGCCCTAAGAAAATTTGGGGCAAAACAAAAATCCCAGGCAACTGAAAATCATCTGTTCAGAACCATATGTTCAGCACATCATTTTTCATGAAAAATCCTTCTCCTCCAGCAACTGAACACCACACCACATGCCAATGATGTTGGATGTAGCGGCAGAGCCTTATCCCACGGTGGCGGTTGATAATGATTTTCGGCAGGATGGGATATTTTGAAAATAATTGCTGGCAGTTCCAGGCCTGGTGCTTTCACATTCGGACCTAATGTTTGGGATTTAAATTTTTATTTTCAGTCACTTTAATACTGGTGCAAGTGCAGATAAATAATTTATATAAATTTAAATAGACTAGCTACCATCAACGTCTACACCAAGGTAGATATAATACCTTGTTCATAAAATTACTAAGGGCTTCAATAGTATTCTTAAAAATTTTAAACAAGTAAAAATGAAAAGCTATTGGAGCTAAATTTTAAACAATTATATAGAGCTATTAGGTTTATTTTCATTATTCACAAAAGAAATATTTGTAATATTTCTCCTAACTTCCTAACTTCCTAAGTTAATACTTCCTAACTTGTTGGGCAAGTTACTTGGAAGAGAAGCTAGCTAGGATATTTTGGAATGTAACTACCTTATGAACCTTATAAAAAGGATTCAGGGGAGAGAAAAAGAGAGGACTTTTTGGGGGAGGAGACTAGAGAGAAGACACTTGATACATCACACTTTGGGAAGGCTACTAGCTAGCACTTGGGCTCTCACTTGGAGACACACTTTGAGTCTTGGGAGAAGAGAATTATAAAGAAGAAATTATGAACAATTGCTTGATGGATTAATAAAGAAAAGATGTTAGCCTCTTTTTCATGGTCCTATGAGTTATGTTTTAATTTTATTTTGTTTAAATTGTTTAGCTAGTGGTTAGATAGTATCATCCTTGGCAAGTAATTTTGGGATTTTTAGATCGCTCTTACTATTCTTGTTGCCCGATAGAAATTTCTATTAAAATTTTTCCATAGAAGTGCTTGTGTTTAAAAGCCTTAAGAGCATTTTAGTAGTAAATTTTTTTATTGTGCAATGTATAGGAACTACTATTGAGATCGTTGTAAGAGAGCCTTTGTTTGTAGTCATGCTGTTGAACGATTCAATAGTCAAGAGGGTTCAAGAAATCTTTGGTATTTTGATGGGACCAGAATAGCTTCTTTTTATCTTTAAAGTGAATCTCTATGGAATTTCAATTAGAAATTTTCAAGTCTTTTGAAGGTTCTGTTGAATGCAATTTTTGACGTCCATTATCTAGCCAAAATGGAGTCTTGTACGTGATAGTTTACGTAGCAATTTTTGGTAACATAGTAGGATTGTCTTGAAGAAATTGCTTATTTGTGCCTTGGAGGTTTGAATAATTCATAGATATCAAATTTGGGGTAGCTTTATTGTAAAGTGTTTACTCGTGTCATTTTACCTTGTTTAAATATTTGAGGTCTACACAAATCTGCTTTCTTTTCTATCTATTTCCATTGAATCTTGCTCTATTTCTAGTTTTCTTATGGAACTATCTCTTTCTCTGGGGAAAATTAGGAGTAGATTTGTGGAGTTGTGCTCAAATGTTTTTGCAAAATTTTATTTGTTACAAGTAGGTATTATAAGGACTGCGTAGACTAGGCGATTGAACAAAATAGGAACTCTCAACAACTCATAGTACTTGGCAAAGTTGGCTGAATCTCTTTAAGACAAGTCATTTGTAGTTTACACACAACACAATCGTTTCATTTCACACAACCGCATGTCGTAACAGCATACACACATACTCACATTAACTACTGAGTTTATTTGGAGGTATCTGGGCCTTGGTGTTACTAGAGACCAGTAGGCACCTAAATCCTATTCAAGGACACTCGTTGGCGGTCGCATCCCAAACGGTTGTCAACATTTTGATTCAAGCTTAGAAAGTTTGAAATCTCAAGTTTGTAACTAGTGACTACTTTTTTACATGCTTTTTTAATGATAAATATGTAGGTTTTTAGATAACTCAAGAAGTGAAAACATTCCTATCCATAAATTTAAGATTTTAACTTCTTCTAGCACCTATTTATTAGATCTTGAATTCAAGATTGATTTCATTATAATTTCAAATTGTTGCAAATTCTACATTAAAGTGAAAGATCTTTTCTCTAAACCTCACATTTAATAAGTTCAAGTTTGAGGCATTTTAGACATTATTTGTGGCTTTCTTTGAAACTTATTTATGACCATGAAATTATTAGACATCATGATTCCATTAGAGTTATACCACAACCTCACATAATTCATGGGTTTAAAAAATAATTTACTACAATCTAGCTATGGGTCATGGTCATTCGATTACAACCTAACCATAGGTATTAGTATTCAAAAAATTCAAAATATGTTCATCATGAGTTGTGGTATGTAGTAAAATTACATCATGAGTTACAACTTAATCATTATTTACTAACCATATATCATGATCTAGTTGTGGTTTTACTAGAGGAAAAATAATCTTCTAATTGTACTTTCTTATGAGTCATGGTTGTGTTGTGGTTTGGCCATGGTAGATTCAACATAGATCTATTAGAAATAGTGTGAATGTTTGCTTCTTACTCTTCCATCCATGTTTAGTTGATTTTTAGTAGTTTAGGATGTAGAAATACTCTTATCATTTAATGTTGGAATGTTTTCTTTTAATGTAATATTTGTTATAAGTGTGTTTCTATAAAAAATGGTCTTAGAAGGTCAAAGATTGTGTAAATGTCCAAAATGAGCAAGAAGGGATCAAGAGCCTTCATGTGTGATGCATAGTCTAAGAGAAAAACTCCTCTTCAAAATAGTATAAATAGGATGCTTCATTGCCATGATTTTTAATTCAATTTGAAGTATATAGGAGCTCTCCCTTCCTTTAATTTTTGAGTGTTGTTATGCAAGTTGAGTGTGTACTTGGGTAGACTCTCATAGGTTTTCCCTCTTTTTTCTTCTTGCATTACTACAACATGATTATCTTAATTTGAAAATGAATTCTTTCTCATGGTTTATTTTTCCAAGTTTTCTTAATCTTTGTTTTTCATGATTTTTTATAATATCATGCATTCTCTCATGTTTCTCACATACATGTTTTAATTTCAAGAACCATTAATGATGAGTAGTGGAGCAATCCAACATCCAACCATATAATTCACAAGCATTCATAGGTGGCCAAATTGTAATCCATGGGTGAGGCAATGCAATTATGCTAGCAATTGGTTTAAGTTCAAGGTCATTGTCTTCCCACATGGAGCTGCTGAAGTCTATGTGTATGGTTTAGCTCATCATGAGATATACAATATCTGATGTTGTTAGGTTATTCTTGATCCTAGAAAACATAATGTGAATGGAATTATTTTCTAACTCAAAGTAAAATAATAAATGACTCTATTCTATCCTATCGCAATGAGCATTGATTCCTAATCTTCTATACACACCTTGGGCTATATGTAACTACTAGTGGGGTACCAAGTGTATCACTAATAGGCATACCAAGCAACAGCACTACTGGGTTACTTAAGTGGTTGAGACTAGTCATACTCATTCCACTTAATAACAACAGTAATAGAAAGTGTATGGAATAGTTAAAAATTAACTAGAAAAATAGTAAACATTATGTTAATTAAAATAGAAAAGTAGGAAAATGTTGCAATAGTATGAAATAGCTTGATCTTTATTGCAAGTCACACTTGTGCCCAAGTACAAGATATTCAAATAAAGACTCCATTTACTAAGTCACACTACACTATGGGCAAAATAAACTAAAATATTTTTGTTACTTTGGAACAAAAACTTATGTTGATCCATGAGCCTAAGTGCTATATTTATAGGCTACCATACATCCCATGATATCAGATCTATGATGTTGTAGCTTGTGCTATAATATTGAATATACGATATTATAGAAATGATATTAGAAAGTTTAACATCATTATACCCCCACAACTGATTGGAAACTTGTCCTCGAGTTAAAAAAAATAAGGATAGAGTGCTTACAAAATTGGATGGTAGTCTTACATGACACTAAATGCCATAGTGGTGTTTACAAAATTGACACAAGTTATGATAAGACAAATTGGACCAAAACAAAAAAAGCTGATGAACCTCGATGTAGCATAAGTAGTGCCTAGTTGTAATGGTAAAATACCATCAAATTTGGACTAAAATGTCTCAACTACAAATTTGGCTAAGTGTTGAGACTATGCTTGACCCTAGTTGAGAGCATAGTCAACCTTTAATAGAGAGCATAGTCAACACAAAGGCCAGTTTTGCAATTTTTTTAAGTGCCATCACAAACCCAAAAGTTGCAAATTTTTCTAAGTGCTAAGACAACACTCTCCACTACCCCAGTTTAGTTAGCCTTTCATGGAGAGAATAGTTAGCATGAAGGTCCAGTTTTCACAAATGTTTCCAAGTGTTGAGACTACACTCTCCCTAACCCAAAGCATATTCAAGCATAGTTAACCAAAATTTAGTTTTCACAAATTTTGTCAAGTGCTGAGACTATGCTCACCCCTAGTTAGGAGTGTAGTTAGCCTTTAGTGGAGAGCATGGTTAGCACATAGCCATTATTTTTGCAATTTTTTGTAAGTGTGGGCCTACACTCTCCCCCAGTCCAGAGCATAGTTGTATAGTTAGCAAGAACAGCTTCCAATGACCTCCACAACATGGTAGCATCACTCAACTTAGCTCTGACTCATCTCTGGCAAGTGTAGTTAGTAAAATGCATCTTTTTGTATCCCTTTCATCCCTAAAATTATAACTATGCTACTCCCCATGTAAGACAGTGGAGAGCATAGTCCTAGAGCATATCTCTAAACTTACATTTTTTTTAGGTACCTTACGGTGCTCTCAACACATGCACATGTAGCTAACAGCGTAGTCACAATCTCATAGTCTTGCAATGTTTGGTAGAGTAGAGCAAAGCACAACATTGCTAGCCTTAGTGGAAAGTGTAGTTGAGTGATAGCATAGTTCCAACCATCCCTTCTACCACATGGTAGCCATCCTACATCTTCCACTAATCCTAACTCTATAAATACCCCTACCCTCAACGTTATCAGGGTTGGAAAAATTGAAGCATTGGAAAATTTAAGGCTTACCAAAATAGAGACTCAACAAACTTGAATGATCACTTGGGAGAGAACCAAAGGCATACCAACTAAGTTGTAGACCACCATAGCATACTAGAACACCATAGTTAATGATACACCATGGTGGCCAATACAACAGACATGGACACCTTAGTAGAACACTAGTCTTTGTGGCAAGAGATCCTTGAGACTGTGATTATGCTATCCATTGCACATATTGTACACCATGTACTTCTAACCCATTTTGGTGTTAACTATGCTCAACCTAATTTGGGGTGGTGTTTTACTTCTCTTTCTCTTTACATTTTTAGCATTTCAATTGCATTTTTTGCTATTTCATTGCAAAGTTATTTTTACAACTATGCTAAGGTGGCAGTCCCTACATGTTGACATCCTTATTTCCACCAAAAAACTTGACTACGGTTAACATCTTTAACACTGTTGACACCATTTGAACACTTAGCACCATTTTGCATCATCATCATGGCTAACCATGTTACACCCTAGTTACATCTAGTAAGTCCTTTTTTGATTGAAAAGGCCATTTAGGGCACTCCATCTCCACCTCTAGTAGGCCCTCATGTGGACTCAAGGTTAGGATGTGTGCCTGTGGATGTCAGTGTTCTATCCATAGATGTTTTTGATCACCATAATTTCTTAAGCTAGAAGAAGGGCCAAAACTAGATTCCCTTTCAGACTCCATTGGTGGTTACGTCATGTGCTCTCTACATCATTATTGCTAGTTTTGGACTAGCATAGACCTAACACCCCTCTGGACCTATTGCACATATGGTGCAGCTAGATTTAGGCCAACACAGGTGTTATCTACTAACCAGTTGGTGTAGATTGGACCTTATCATCAATTCCCCTGGAACCCCACGTAGTAACCCCAAAGAACACATTCCCATAGTAAGATAAATTATTAACATTATTAGTGAGAGCATAGTTAACTCTTAGCGTAGAGAGCAAAGTTGGCCCTTAGCGTAGAGAGCATAGTTAGCTCTTAGCATAGATAGCATAGTCACCAAAGTTAGCCATTTTTGCACTTAGAAACTCTTGTCCTCCCCTATTGCAACTTGATTTACATCTATGAATTTTGAACAACCTTCAAATTCATTCCCAAGCACACTTGCCATCTTGCCTATCAAACAAGATACTAGGATTGACAACCCTGGGAATCATGTAATGGTAGAGCCTAGGTAATTCCTTAGGCTTCATGGGCAAGATCCAAATTATGTTGTGCTAAGTGATGAAAAATACAACTTCATTTGCATAAATATTCAAGTAGGGATATTCGTAGACGACTTAGACATTGAAGAAAAGTAAGGCTAAGAACTGGTTCATCAAAATAAATGGGAGTACGTCCCACCCTCGCTTGACATCATCCCACTCACAGAGCCCTACCAATGGATGCTAGCCCAAATCATTGGAACAAGTGAGTGAAAAGTAGAAACAAACTACAAAGAAACCCTACAGGAAGAACAAGATGAGTTCAAAGCTTACTTCAAGCACAAGGGCTCAATCTATACTGTCTTCCAACAAGTGACCCCTAGATTGGCTCTTTCATAGTCCCATTCACCCATTTCCTTTTGAGATGGTCATAGCACCAGCATCACCATCTAGGTTAATGTCCATTATAGCAATGCACTAGACACATCCTAATGTGCTATCTTCCCTTAGCTTACCCTTCATGGCATCACCGCCACCCATCCATCCATGGTTGCCTATTGCAACTACATCAACTCAACCACACTTGCACGTAGGGCCCATCTCCAGGCCTTGTGTGACTCAGGCACCCTACATTCTGCCTCTCTCATCAGTTCCATTGCCATAAGCCCAACACACGTATGTGTCACTAGCCTTGATCACCATCCCTATAGCACGACCCACACATCAAGCCCATTCAATGATTCCACAATCCACAACAAGGCCATGAACCATATTGTTAGTCCAATAGCAAGTCAAGAAACTAGCACAGTTGGCTAGACCATATCACAACTTAGACTAGGAATTTTACATGATTCAAAGCTTGACAGAAGAGGTGAAGTGGCTTAAGGCTACCTCGTTCGAAACCATCAAAGTGTTGAACTTTTACCAAGATGACCCAATCAATCCTATGGTCCCATTTCTAACTCTCCTAGCTAGGGTCCCACTACCTTAGTTCACAAAATACAATGGTGAGGGGGACCCCAATGCATATCTAGTTACATTTAGATAAGAGTATTTGCTATTGCAAGCATGGCTACATGCGCACCTAAATGTGTTTGCCATGTCACTAACTAGCAAGGCGCTAGAATAGTATTGTGCATTTCCTAGATGCTCTATCTCCTTTTTGGAGGATCTCTTGAGTCAATTTGTGATGTGCTTCAAGTATAACTTGAAGCTGGAGATGATGCTGGATCAACAAATGCAAATCAAGCAAGGCCAACTAGAGCCCATACAAAAATTCATCCAATGCTAGTGTTCCTTGTTAAATGAAATACAAGAGCCAATAGCTGAAGCACATTTCCTGGCCATATTTAAGAATGCAATTAATGACTTCATAAAGTCAAAGTTATACTACTTAAATCTATAGTCTCTAAGGCAAGCCTTTGCCTAGACCAAGAGCATACAAGATGCATTTGAAGCCAGTAAGAACCTAGCCTACGTGGCCTACCAAAATATGCATGCGAGGAAGGATAAGGATAAAGGAAAGTAGAATGCAACCATGAAGACTATGGCCAAAGAGGCTAAAACAACCAACTTAAGGTGAATGGCTAGGCCATCCAAGGCCTCAGCCAACAACAAAACCACTAGCCTTAGCATTGTAGTAACTAACTAGCCCATGTCACTAGTGACCATAGTGTAAGCTACTCAAAGGCCTAACTTTGAGCATAAGTATCCCTCCATGTAGTCCCTGCTACCATTAAAACTTTCAAAACTATTGGACCAACTGCTAAAGTTTGGATGTATTCAATACAAGTAGATGTCCAAAGGTGCTTGCAAAAGATATGATAAATATTGCAAGCTCCTAAGGAATCCCATGTTGCTAGCATTGAATGAGCCCCTAGTCCTAAAACACTTTATGCTAGATTGATTCTATCACTACCACTAGCTACTCAATCATAACACCAATTTTTTCATAGCCCTTTAGGTTTACCTCCAAAGAATGATTAATACAAATGAGTCACTACTTGATGTTGCTAACCTAGTTACACCTCACAACCAATCTATAAGGGTGTACAAGGATCCTTTAAATGAAAATGATGCTAGCTACATCATAAATGCTATTACATTGATGATAACTTGAAACTAGTGTAGTGGCCATTTGTGGTCTATGTGCCATTTGGTAGCATAAGGGCCCCCTTCATTGTTAGAGTGCCACCTTGGATACCCACAACACCCTTCATGGTCAAGGATTCATAGCATGTCAAAACAACTGCTTAGCTTCCATTTGTTAGTAGGGTGTCACAATGTGCTTGGCTGTCACCTATGAGAAGCCCAATAGTGGGAAATGCATCAACCCCTTCTTGTCTAAGGGACAACCCCACTAGCAACATGGGTATACCCACTATATGGCAATGCAAGAGGCCTAACTAATGCCCCATAGACAAAATGGCTAAGAAACAATGAGACCAAATAGCTCTTGGCCCATCAAAGTTGGTCCCTGTCTTTGTAGTTCCTATGAACGAAGCAACTAAAAAGTCCATAACTAGCAAACCAAAATTGAGCATTGAGGCCTCAAAATAGGCCAAGCAAGTAAATCCTATGTTTTCTTCATGAAATATTCATCTCTTATGGGGTATGGAAGAAGTCAAAGCTAATAGAAATGCAACCAATGGAAAAGAGTTTGTGGATGCATTAGACCATGTTAAGTAAGCACTCAAAAAAAAGAACACAATGTTGAGCCTCTATGACCTAATCATAACCTCATCTACCCACCATGAAATGCAATTATGAATGATGACCTTCATTTATATCATGGAGGACATCCTAGTAGATGAGAATTCCATCCACACAGTGATGTTGCCTCCCACATTGTAGGAATCAAGCTCCACATTCCTTGTGTTTCATGATGAGGGAATTAAGATCAACCCTGAGAAGGGTGAGGTCATAAAAATCCCCATGTTCATCACCATATGTGTTAGGTAATAAAAGATCTAGAGAGTTGATGATGGTGTAGCAAAAAATGTAATACGATACACCATTATTGACAAACTAGGCCTTGGGGATCAAATCAAGCTAATGAAAACCACATGCCTAAAGTCCTTTAATGGGTCACACGTTGTTGTTAGGGGTATCATCACCATAGCCTTTGTAGCATGGGAAGAATTCCCCATCACTACTGAATTCATCATCATAGAGGAAATGCTAAGCTTTAACTTAATTTTGAGTAGGCCATGGCTGGCCCAACTATGAGCCATTTCCTCTACAATCCACTAAGAAATCCACCTTCTATACGAAGGTGGTGAAGTTATCATCCATAGTGATAATGCTACCCCTTTGGCTATCAACAACATTAATATGGAGTAAGGCTTAGAGGTGGAGTTCCATAATGATGCGTATGTAGTAAAGGATGATAGTGAAATGCATGAGGCTGACATACCCAGAAGAACAGAAGAAGCTAGTGACCTACCATAAGATGCCATATGGGTAGAATTACCTTTCAATGTAGTAAGTAAGGGTCAAGGAGGCTGCTAAATAGTGTAGTTTAGGTCATATGCACCTCTTAACCCACACTGGATTAGAAAGAAATTGCACAACTAAGGAACCCCCTTAGTCCAACATGTGCTAGGTGTCTGCTCATCATTGTCCTCTACGCATCCTGCATTTTACTTCCTACTTATGCTACATTAGCAGTATAGCATGTCACTTGCATTTAGCTTGATTACTTAGATTACACATCATTTCATTTTGCTTATGCATTTATTTACTTTATTTATGCATTCATCTACTTAGTTAGTTCATACTTTCAAAGTTATTAAAAAAATGATCAAATGTATAAAAATCATAAAATTCAAAATCACAAAAAGAGATAGCAATACACGGCCCACCATGGCCTTAAATTGGCAATGTTGTGGCCTAGGATGGCCCTAAACTAGAAATCCATAGCCCACTATGACCTAAAATTGGAAATGTTTTTACTTCCAACACTATAGTCCAAAATGGCCTAAAACTATTATGTTTAGACAATTACAATGGACCGAAATGGCCTAACACTATCATGTTTAAATAATCACAATGGATTTGAATAATTGAAAACTATCACCTTTAATTCTACAACCCAACAACCCATTATGGCCTTAAACTAGCAATGTAAGGACTTGAAATGGCCTTAAATTATTGTTGTGGCTTAGAATTACCTTAAACTAGCAAATCACCTAGTATGAAATGGCCTAAAACTATTGCTTGCAATTTCAATGCTATGGCTTGAAATGGCCTTAAACTACTGCAAGGGTCCACAATGGCCTACTATGGCCTTAAATTGATAACGCAAGGGCCTAGAATGGCCTTAAACTACTGTAATAACCCAAAATTATCTAAAACTATTGCCATGGCCTGAAATGGCCAAAAACAAGGATCAACCCGCTATGTCCTTAAACTAGCATGGGGCTTGTCAAGGCTTTGAACTAAGAATAGAGTTGCTATGGCTCACAATGATCCAAACTTGCATACTCATAGAAAATGCAATAAAATCATCATATGTCATACTTGAAGCCATACTACTTTTAGCATGTAGCACCACACATCACTGAAGCAAGGTAAGCACTCATCTGCTACAAAGGTAAAACTAGCATAGCAATCTACTATGATTATAAACTAGCATAGCACATCTGCTATAATGCTAAACTAGCATAGATTGTCCACTATGATGCTAAACAAACACAACATTTATCTTCTATGATGCTAAAATAGCAAACATTCATTTGCTATGACACTAAACTAGCATAACATCCATCTACTACAATGTTAAACTAGCACATAATAGTTTCCTAGGACTATAAATTGGCATAGCATGATTTGCAAGGACCTTAAACTAGATCCATGATCTACTAATAACTTAAACTAGTAAGGCCATATTCTACCAAGACCTTAAATTGGGTTCACATTCTGCCACTAATAATTCCTTCCTTCCTCCTACAAGTGAGCGAGTTAGCATAACCCTTGTCCTCCTCCTTCTATACCACATTGGCAAGCATACTGTAGTCCTAGAATGGAGCACCTACCATGAGTGTAGCCTTTGGAGCATTTGTAGAATCTTTGCTCCCCATAATTTTGTTGTTTCTTAAGCACTTTCCATAGGCACAACCTTTAGAGCACTTGTAGCATCTTTGGCCCCACAGTTTTACTATTCTTTTAAGCACTTGGCATGGACACAACCTTTGGAGCACTTCTAGCATCTTTGCCCCGTACATTTTATTTGAATGTTGTGTTATGTGGTTTTCCTATCTTCTTGAAGTTATGTTTGTAGGATGAAGCCCCAGTTTTTCATGCAAAGGCATGTCTTGTCATAGTAGCAGGTTACCACAGTACTTACATGTGCATGATTGGACTAGTTGAGCCTCTCAAGAGTGCACATCCCCCTGTATCCTGTTATAGCCTATCCACATCCACTCCTACATACTAATACCCTCTCATTTCCTACATAGCCAAGATTACAAACCCTCTTAGATGCTCATGTGATATGACCACACAACACCCTTTTCACACCTCTCATTAAACATCAAGCTTTCCAAGGTGGATGTAACATAAGTCATCCCGTGGGAAGCCTTTTTTAGCTGGTCAAAGCCCAAGTAGATGTAACATGAGCCATCTTAGGAAGGAAACACTTGTTATATAGACACCATGCCATTTCATCAATGATGAAGAAAAGCCCATCTAGTGATATGAAATTCACTTGATGGGGAGAATCTCACTTTATAGTAAGCATTCAAGAAAAAAGGAGACATCGTACATCCTGAAGTAATCTAGAAGTGCTGCAATTTCACAACTGGCCTAACCCTAAATCCACATTAAGTCTCTTACAAGCACCTTAATAAGAGGCCAACGCTTCAAGGTTAAGCCACTCTAGTGCCATGGTCACCATCAATTGTGAGGTCCTTAAATCACAATATCCTTTCTTGTACCCTATCTTTCCCTTTTTATTCCTAACATACTACCTATGCCTTCTCTGGATTTCCACCTACCATCTAGCATACCACTATCCATAACACTCTTGAGAATGGTGCAGTGACATATAATCTTTCACTAAAGAGTGATGTTATTGCCAAGCCTACTATGGTGTTTTGCTATTCTTTGTTGACATATCTCAAGCCACTCCTTTAAACATCGACAAAGAAGGAACAATGAAACACTACCAATTTTAGACTATAGCATCTTGACTACAAATCTGGCTAAGTGTTGAGATTATGCTTGACCCTAATTAAGAGCACACTTAGCCTCCAGTAGAGAGTGTAGTTAACACAAAGGCTAGTTTTGCAATTTTTTCTAGCTATCATCACAAAGCTAGAAATTACAAATTTTTCTAAGTGTTGAGACAATACTCTTCACTACCCTAGAGTGTAGTAAGCCTCTCATGGAGAGTGTAGTTAGCATAAAGGCCCAAGTTTTTTAGATTTTTCTAAGTGTTGAGACTATGCTCTCCCCTAGCCTAGAGCGTAGTTAAGTGTAGTAAACACAAAGGCTAGTTTTGCAATTTTTTCTAAGTGTCATCATGAAGCTAGAAGCTAAAAACTTTTCTAAGTGCTAAGACTATGCTCTCCACTACCCTAGAGCATACTTAGCCTCTCGTGGAGAGCATATTCAGCATGAAGGCCCAATTTTCATAGATTTTTCTAAGTGCTAAGACTATTCTCTCCCCCAACCTAGAGCATAGTCAAGCGTAGTCAACTAGAATTCAGTTAAACAAGTGCTGAGACTACACTCACACCTAGTCAAGAGCATAGTTAACCTCCAGTGGAGAGCGTAGTAAGAACATAGCCATTTTTTTGTAATTTTTTCTAAATGTGTGACTACACTCTTCCCTAGTCAAGAGCATAGTCAAGCATAGTAAGCAAGAATAGCCTCCAATGGCCTTCACAGCATAACAACGCCACTTGGCTCAACTCCAACTCATCTTTGGCAAGCATAGTTAACAAAATGCATCTTTTTAGTATTCTCTTTTATCCCTAAAATTGTAACTATGATCCATCCCATGCAAGCTAGTGGATAGCATAGTCCCAAAGAGTAGTCTCCAAACTTGCATTTTTTCAAGTACCTTGCAGTCCCATCAGCACATGCACATGTAGTTAATAGCATAGTTCTAGTCTTGTAGTCTCATAAAGTATGATAGAGCAGAGCAAAGCACAACACCACCAACCTCAATGAAAAGCATAGTTGGATGATAGTATAATCCCAACCATCACCTTTTCCACATGGTAGCCATCCTACATCTTTTGCTAACCTTAACTCTATAAATACCCCCCCTCAACATTCTTAGGGTTGGAAAAATTGGTGTTCATAAATTTAAGGCTTATCAAACTAGATACTTGGCAAACTTGAAGGAGAACTTGGATGAGAACCAAAGGCATACCAACATAGTTACAAACCACCATAGCCCACCACAACCCACCAAAACATCATAGTCAATGGTACATAGAGACAGGCAATCCAATAGATGTGAACACCTTGGTGGAACATCAGTCTTCATGGCTAGACACTCCTAAGACTATGACTATGTTGTCCACTGTGCCTACTATACAACATGTACCTTCTAGCCACTTTTGGTGTTAACTACGCTCAACCCCATTTGGGGTGGTTTTATACTTCTCTTTCTCTTTGCATTTTTAGCATTTTATGTATATTTTTCACTATTTCATCACATAGCTATGCCTAGAACTATGCTTAGGTGGTGCTCCTCCAATGTTGTTGACCTCATTTTCATTAAAAAACTTGACTAGGCTTGACATTGTTAACATTGATGATACCATTTGAACACTTAGCATCATTTGGCATTAGCATCATGGCTAACTATGCTACACCCTAGTTACATCTAGTATATCCTTTTTCAATTGACAAGACCATTCAGAGTGCCCTGTCTTTGCCTCCAGTAGGCCCTCACATAGACTTAGGGTTAGGCTGTATGCTCATGGACCTCAGGGTTCTAGCTATTCAAATTTTTGGTTACCACAAGTGGATCCTCCATTAGTTGATTTTCCTTATCATCAAGCTTTTCATATTTGTATCTATTGAGTAATGCCTAAAATTTCTCTTCTTCCATTCTACGATCATGTACCATCCATGCTTGTTGTACAATGTGTGATGGGGCTGGTACATCCTTTGAGCCTTTCCTGCTTCTTTAAATCAAATGTTTTTGTAAAATACAAAAAAATTTGATTAACCTTGACTTACTAGGTCACAAATTACCTTTTCTCTTCTTTAAATGTTGTAGCCATCTTATGTAACTTTTGATAATTAGACATCCTTATGGATAGCTTTGCTACAATATCTTTCTATACTTGGTAGTTAGCCTTAACTATTTCTAATTTAGAGTTTTCTACATGGATCTTTTATAGAGCATATTTTTGATCCACAAACACCTTTTTGTATAATGCATATCAAAATGGTGCTTGCTATTCAAGCTCATTTTAGGGCTTTCCTCCTATCAACATGGCTAGGTTAGCTAACCCCATGTATTCTTTGAAATCTTTTATTTATAGGTCTTTATTGTTTATGTTCGCTTAATGGACATGAGCATAACTATCCAATATGGATTGTCAGTCTAGATTTCTTGCTGATATGAAATTAATATGGGCTTTCACCATCTATATTTTCTTCTCATTGATTTATTTATACATGCCCACCTAATCATGGAAGTGTTCTTTGAGCCTTTCCTGCTTCTTTATCTAATTCTACCATGTGATTATCTCAATAGCTAATTTCAATGAGAGGGTTATGTCTTCCCTTGATAAGCATCTTAAATCTTAGTTAACTCTCATTAGTTGTTTTCTCAACTAATGGATGCTCTCCTCAAAGATGTTTTTCTACTTCTCTACATTAGTCAACTTAGTATTATCTGTAGTGAGTTGCTTATTTTCTTCCTATGCTACGATGAGTGCTTAACATGTGCATATATCTATGCTTCTACTATTGAGGCATTTCACATTACTTTCTCCTTCTCATTATCCATCTTCTTATTTTTCTCAATTAGGTGATTGATCTTTTTCTATTCTAAAGTGCTCTAGTTAGCCAAGCATAACATATTGTGTAGGATCTCTATCTTTAGCCCTCATGGTTACAAGCTCTTCCTATAGTTTGAGAATTTCATTTTCTACATGCTTTGCCCTAGTTTTTGCCATGACTAGCTTGCCCTTGGTTACTATTAGTTTTGATTGTACTATAGTGACATCACTTGCAATGTTGAAAATAGTTTTCATGACTTATCTAGGTTGTAGTAGTTGATCTAGCACATCTTTAGGATTGGTAGGAGTCATCAAGGTACCAACTAACATTTGAGAATCCTTAGCTCTAGTTAGATCCTTTGGTGGCACAATAGGTACATCAAATTATTACTTGATGTGATTTGTGATCACTTCTATGATCCCTACTACATCCTAGTGCTAAATAATTGCAGCTTTGAACCCTTCTTTGGTTTCAAGTACCACTTGGAATGATGCGAATTTCCTAGAATCTATTTTGACCATTAGTCCTCTCCTTCTGATTGTAATGATATTTTTCCATGGATAGGATTTGTGGAAACTATTTTTTTAATGGCACTATTAATGACTTTGTACAAATTGACCTCCTCTCAAGTTCCCAAATTTATGGTTTTTACAATTTATTGCAAATGATTCACTGATGGCCTATAATCCTGTGGTGGTGGTGGTGGAAATTGTTGTGGTTGTTACTCTTGCCACTACTTCTATTTTTGATACTGATCACTAGGTCTTGCTTCCTATTATTATATAGTATTTTATGTGGTTTTCCCAGCATCTATTTGTTCTTCTAATTGGTCATTCTTTGGTGGTGTTAGCTTCTGCATTTTAACATAGGAAGCATTCTAAGCCTTCCTAAGGATGTCATTAGTGTACCCTAGGATTCCAACACATTTCATAGCTACCTAATGAGGCAATAAAATAAAAGTATCAACTTCCTTGCCTTTTTTTCTCAAATCATTGTTGGATTTCAAGAAAATAGAGGTGTGCAATGTTTGTCTTAAATTTTTCCATTAAGATTAGACTTCCTCTAGTTTTATATTTTGATAGCCTATTTAATCTTTTTATGGAAAATAGGTGATATGTGCTAATTTTGAAGTAGATTCTTTCTTCAAGAGTTAGCTCATTGTAGTCATTATCATGTTTTCCATATGCTCTTTGCAACCACATTTTTCTTTGTTTTGTATCTAATTTGGTGGATAGATGTGCTACTTTTTTCCTTTTATTGGCCACATTAGGAATTTCAGCTATCACCTTAACTAAATAGAAAATTGAAACTCCCTCAATATTAATTATTGCATCATCTCCTTTATTATGAAAAAATTGATAGGTCTTTCCAAAATACCATTCTCCACTATTTTAGAATGTGGGCCATCATGGTAATTCTCAAATTTGCATCCTCACCATTTTTGGAGCAAAGTCTATGAATGGAATAAAGTATAGTTCCACAATCACTATAGTCAAGATCAATTTCTCTTGGATGGCTTGGAGGCATTTTGGTAACAACATGAAGTGTTATCTGTATGCTTGTGGTTCTTTTGTCTTCCCCTAGGCTAAGTGTTCTGTAGTAGGATTTTCTCAATGAAGACTAAAGGATTGAGCCTTGTGCTCTGCATGTTCTGCTCCCTTGTTTAGTCTCATCCATGGCCTTTCAGTCTTTTGCTTGTTGGTTGTAAGGGTCCTTCTATTGCTCCTCTCTTTAGGGCCATCTACAACCATCAAGGATTTAGGAATTATTAAAATGTTCACTCAAATTTTTATAACTCCTTTACTTTCTCATATCTTTAATTAGATCAAATTCCTAGCTTAATATCTTTAATTAGAAATATTCTCAAAAAGAAACCCCATAGGTATTAATTTCTAACCCTTCACAGTTATCCATTTTTCTCTTGTTTATGGCTTGTAATAGTTGGCTTTTTTTTAAGAAGATCATTTAGGTATTAATTGAGATTTACTTTTATTAAAAATTTTTGTTTTTCCCTTCATACTTACCTTTATAGTACCTTTTGGTTATTAGAAATTTCTAACTTAAATTGTAGCAATATCAAACTAGGCACCCCTCATGATTAAGTTAAGAGCTTCATGATCACAAAGGTTCAAGAATAATGGAAATTAGAGAAATGAGTGTGGAGTTATGAGGGTTTGAATTTTGGAGGTCAAAGCTCTAACTTCAAGAAAAAAACGGCAAAAACTCTCCCCTCTCCAAAAGCTAAAAATGAAAAATTCATTAAGTACCCTATGGTATATACACTTTTTCGCATTACGATATTAGAGATCTAATATCCAAGGTAAAATTTTCAAATTTTTTATTGACTTCTCATTAATAAAAATGTATCTTTTGGAGTAATTAGAAGATATGAAACATGTTTAGAGGATCTTAGGCTATGACTGATGTAGATTTTTCAAGAATTTATCATAGAAAATGCATAAAGAAGGAATCTCAAACTATGAAAGTTCATTAAGTGTTGATAGGATGAATGAGATGGGTAATGAATTTATGTTATTGGAATCGATGTATTGAATGTTAAGGGAATTTTTTATTGATGTTTATTATTGTTGGTAGGCTAAAGATGATGTGTAATTGCTTGTCAAGTATAAGATACAATAGTTATACAAGTGGATCCTCCTCAAAGCAAGCTCTAGCCATTAATGCGCTTATATAACCATAGCTAAAAGTATCCTTAGATACTTAAAAAGTTGAATGTAACACATACTTGTTTAGCAAAACACACATGTTAGTATCACCAAGTTGGAAACTTTTCACTATATTACACAAACCATAACTTATAATTATTCAGATAATGAAATGAGATGGACTTAGAAGGGATTGTACAAATTGGGAAATGAGGTATCTTACAATAGGCATAATGAATTTTTAGGCTTTATTGGTGGTTAAAGTAATCATTAGCCTTTTTGTCCAAGATTCAAATCAAGTCTAGACCACATTCAAGTGACATTGCATTATTTCATCTCTTGGAGTTACAACCACAAGACTAACACTATTGCAATGAGTATTACCACTTGGTGTATTGTCCAAGGAACAATTTTATTTATTGCATGCTTTATTATTATAATTTTTTTATTCATAATGAGCTGCCTAGCTTTAGGCATGGGTAACATGTCTTTCTAGTGACATGGCAAGGTAGCACTTATTGTACTCTTACTTCCATTTTACATTAGATCTACAAGGGTATAATACAACCTAAGTAATAGGATATAACTTATAGTAGTAATCCAAGAGCATCCACAAATCCCCTTAATGTCACACCCTTGACATTCCCACTTGGTTCTTCACTTTTTGGTCTAGGCATAATGATCAAAGGTTTATTTTTAGTTTTATGATGAAAAGAATATCATTATGGACATGGTAAGAACCTCTTATTAATGGTATGAATAGATGAATCTTATAGTCTCACTATGCAAATAATTACTTCTTTATTACTTGATATCATAGGGAAATCTTCATCTTATTGGACTACATCTTATCTTATTCTTAATGTGTTTTATTAGTAATCAAAATTATTTACAAAGGAAATGAAAACATAGTATGAAGAAGATAGAAAAAATGGAAAAATATGTAAAGAATGAAAAATGTTAAAAGAATGAAAAATTATTAGAGAATGGAAAAATGTGAAAGAATTAAAAAATTATTAAGAAATGGAAAAATATAAAAGAATCAAAAAGTAAAAATAAAGTGAAAAGTTTAGCGAAGTACCTATGGGTCTAGATGGACAACCCCACGACCATTATTAGGATTGGTTAAATGAAAGAGAGAATGGGTGGAAGATAGTTGGATAAATTAGATATATTCCTTGGAATGTTCATACTAGAATTTGACTTGTCAGATGTTAGCAAGATTGAGCCTATGTAGATAGGATGGGTGGTAGATATGTAAGGCACAAGATGGATAAGTGGCTTGAACAATGTACGATTCCTCCCAAAGTATCTAAAATTTGGCTTTTTGGGGTAAATGATTAGGATTATAGTAAGGAACCTTATCACCTAGTTGTATAGTTAATTGTTTTATCCATGTGTCACACCTAAGTTTGGAGTAATATTTATGTACTTCATTAATCATAAGGGCTATGATATTGTTTTCATCTGAAAGATTCAAATTCATGAGATCTTTTTGGAATAAGTGCAAATTAAGGTCAAGTTGACTAGCAGTATCTAGAGTGTGGAGCTTTATCTAGATTGGGAGCATTGACAACTTGTCATAAACTAATTCTTATGGTGAGTACCCTATAGGTAGTTTCTAGGATGTCCTATAGGCCCATAGAGCATCATTCAGTTTAGTGCTCCAATCCTTTCTAAACCTACTAACTATTCTAGTAAGTATCCTAGTAATTTCTTAGTTAGTCACTTTAGCTTGGCCATTTCTTGGGGATGTTATGGTCTGGTTAGTTTATTGTTCATCCCAAGTTTTTGAATGAGAATTTTAAATGTAGTACCAATGAAGTGAGTCCTATTATTTGAAATGAGCATTCTTGGTACTCTAAATATATTCAACACATGTTGTTGAAAGAATTTGATAGCTATCTTTGTTGTATAATCTTTTACTAACACTAACTCTACCCACTTAGTATAGTATTCCATAGTCATGATTATCTAAAATTTTCCATTTAACATTTCTGTTATGGTTCCCATAAAATAAATTCCCCATATGTCAAAAAATTCAAGTGGTTATATCCATTGTTTTGGTCCTTCATATCTAGCCATAATTCCTCCATCTCTTTGGCATCACGCAAAAGTTTGTGCATGGTGTGGATGTCTCTAAATGAGGTAGGCCCAAAGTAGCCTACCATCATTAGTTTGAGTGTTATTCTAAGCCTTTCATAGTGGCCATAATAGGAACCTTCATGGGTGTCCTACAAGAATCTCTATTGGTTACACTTTGGCACACACCATCTGACTTGTCCATTTACACAAATCTTGTATAGATTCCCATTGATTTCCATATATCTTTTGGTTCTATTAAGGAATTTTTCTTGTTGTTTCTTACTCTAGTTAGTAGGAAGCTCTTGTGTTAATAGATAGGTTAGATATTCTATGGTCCATAGCTTCCCTATTGAACTTACAAGCTTTACTATTTTAGTAAACAAGTTCTCATTAGGGAACTAGTTAGATAAATGTCTTGTTTAATCTTAGGTATTCCACTTTAACCTTGATAGATGATCAACTATCACATTTTCTATTTCCTTTTTATTGATCATAATGATGTCAAATTATTGACCAATAACAAGCCATATTATCATCCTAGGATTGATTTATGGTTTGTTTATGAGAAATTGGATGGCACTATGATGGCTATGGACATAAATTTGGTATCTAAACACATAATTTTTGAAATTTTCAAGAGCATACACCATGGACATTAGCTTCTTTTCTATTGTGATGTAGTTCAATTATGCCCTAGTGATGCTTCTATTGGCACATTATATATGCTAAGATCTCTTTTAATCATCTAGTTATGTTAGTACTACGCCAACTGCATAAGTGGAAGCATCATTCATGGTGTGAAAAGGTATGAACCAATTTGGAGCTTGAAGGATTGGTGTATCATGTATTTTCTACTTTAGAGCTTCAAATTTCTTTTTACATGACTCTATCCATTTGAAGAATACATTCTCGTTAGTGAGTTCCATGAGTGATTTTTCTATCTTTGAAAATTTTTTTATAAATATTCTATAATATCCTATGTGGCCCAAGAATGGTCACACATCTTTTACTATATGGGAAATTTAAGTGATATTTTGTATGACTTGAATCTTTTTGGTATATACCTCTATGAATTTCTATGAGATGTTGTGTCCCAACACTACACAATCCTAGACCATAAGATGGCTTTTTTACAAGTTGATCTTGAGACTGGTTTTAACACATCTTTCTAGTACCTACTCTAATTGGTTCAATGATGGCTTGAAAGTAAGCCCATATGTTAAGAAATCATCCATGAATACTTCAACATCATTTACAATTTATTTCTAAAAGATACTAAGCATAAGTCTCTAGAATGTAGTGGGTGCATTGCAAAGACCAAATGACATCTACTTGTAGGAAAATGTTCCTCACTGAACATTGTTTTCTCCTAGTCTTTAGATGCAATGTGGATCTGATTATATCTAGTGTATCCATCTAGAAAATTATAATACTCATGTCTTGTGATGGTATCCAAAACTTGATTAACAAATGGTAGTGTAAAGTAATCCTTGAAGGTAGCAATGTTCAACATTTAGAAATTAACGCACATTCACCACTTGTCCCCCTTCTTTGAAACAATCACTAATGATCTAACCCATTCACTATTTGCAATAGGATAGATGAATCCTCCCTTTAGTAATTTTTCCAATTCATGTTGGACTACTTCTTTTAATTTAGAATTGAGCCTTCATTGGGGTTGGCATCATGGTTTGACTATTGGATTAGTATATATCCAATGTTGATAGATTCTTGGATCAATTTCCATGATCTCATTGTAAGACCACACAAATGCTATAGACAATCTGTTAATCACTTGCAACAACTTTTGCTTCTATTCTTCTTTTAGGTTGGCATTGATTATTATCAACCTTTTGTTATTTAGGAAAGCATATTCTAATGTTGCTGGTACGAATTTTAGTTTAATTAGTTTAGGCTCCATAGTATTTGGGATCTCCAATTATCCCAAGTCCATCTCTTCTTCTTGATTTATGCATGGGTAGGAGTGCCTTTATATTAATTCTTCTAACTTATTAGCTTCTTCAACGTAGTCACTAAAAATCTATTTTGCTATTTCCATGTCCTTGTTGGATTGAGTTTCTTCATTTATGATTAGCTACTAGGTGCCTTCTTATTGTGTGGCTATTACATATAAATATTTTTGCATACATATTTTTTCTACATACTTATTGCATGCTCTAGTATCTTCTCATTTGATAACCCATATTCTTTACATGCAATTGCACTAATTATCACTATATGTAATACATGAAACTCTTTATCTTTGTATAATATTGGTTTTGTCTTCTTTGGAAATCTCCAAGGACAAGTCACAAATCCTAAGCTTAGCATCAATAATGCTAAGCCAAGATCTTTCAATGATAATTGGAAATTCTCTCTTATTTTTGCCAATATTGATTAATAGAAAATTTGCAGGGTAAGACCAGCCACTAATGGTTGTGATCACATCATCCACTTACCCTAGTGAAAATATAATTAAATATTCCACGAGCTCTAACCTGATATTGCTCTTCTTTATTGATGGTAGATTTCAAAGTTGATACATGACTTGTAACATCCAATTTACTCTTGACCCAGAAACATGGCTTGCATGGTTTTTGATCTACTATCTAAAGGTAAACTATGGAACATCCTAGATTAGTTCACTTTTTTGGAATGACTCCTACCTTTATTCAATGAGTGATTGTTTGAGTAAGCATGATAGTTGTGACATTTGGATTTGATGAAGATGGAAGCTTGTTGTGTTGAGGAGTATTAGATTTATATGGGATGTAAGTAGATGTGTTCACCATCTATTAAACCTTTTTAAGACTTAGTTGGAAGAATGCTCATTTCTAGGTTGTGGTTCACATGAGATCACCTCCTCTTGCATAATAACTACCCTTGTTGCATTTTTCTGCTATGGTTGTGATTGCAATTCCCTTTACATGATAGCATGTGGCACTTGTGGTAAATGATTAAGATTATATCTATTTTTGGGAATGATATGTGGAGTGGATTAGCTATTGGTTTGATTAATTTAAGGTACCCTAGCATCATGTATATGGGATTTACTAATGTTGATGAGATATTGCATATTGGAAAATGAGTATCATCACATAGAATATGGCTTTTAACCCAACTCATTAGTGTAAAGGTTGTAGCCAAATACCTTTGTAAGAGATCTGGCCTTGTTGGGGGATTATATGGTCCAAGTCTTATGATTTGTGTACCTATTGGAGCTATTTTCTCCAACCAAAAGTGAGATTCTTAAATCTATTTTTGGGCATCTACAATGTAATAACCATTCATAAGGAGTAAGAGCTAACACCTGAAGCCCCCTAGAAAGAAAGCTATTTGAAAGAAGAAAATGCACAAATTTCTTTCTTTCTACAAAAATCAAACTAACATTAACCTATAAAATTAAAATAAAATAAAAAATGCCTAGATCTAGCTTTGAAGTAGGCCAATCAATATTAATTTTATGAATTAAGAGATAATTTTAATAAGAAATAGCCATAGTAAAATATCTATGAAAGATTCATCAAATTAAAAAAATCAAACATTTTTTATTCAACCTAAAAAGAAATATCTAATTATGATTATTTATACATTTGTACACCAAAGAAATAATGAAAAAACCAAATAAATTAATAATCTCATATTTATTCGATCACATAATACTATTTTATAATTTCCAAGAAGACACAAAGAAAGATCATCTAACTCTTGTAACCATTTTATCATTAATCATTTAATCAAAAATTTATATGTTTAATAGTAGAGAATAGATAGGTCATAACCACAAATTAACATCCTAGATTTCCCCCACTCCATCAACTTACAAAAAGCTATTAAAATTAGACTTGAGAAGGTATAGAAAAAAAAGTATAATTTAAGATTTAGATCCAACATTTATGCATTCAAAGGGAAAGGGTTCATCGACCAAATTCCAACCAAAACCCAAGAATTTAAGAATTTTAAAACATTCACAATTATCCGTGGGCCCAAGGATACTCTCACTTTCTAGTGGTACTACCAATCCTCATATCAAGGTTCCTTGGTCCTTGTTGGCAATATTTTGCCCAAAAATGCCCCAACTTGTTATGGGTGATTATGAATCATTATAGAAAAAACTCTCATCCAAGTCATTTAGGTGTGAGAGTGTAGAGGATAGGTGGAGAGATCCAAAAAGAGTAATAAAGGTTTCAACAATATAAGTTTACAACAATAATCTTGATAATTTCATACAAGCATTGTGAAGGTGGTTAAGTAAGTAAGAAGAGAAAAGTTTAAGAAATTAGCCCTTGCTCGCCATTATCAAACATAATAGAGATGGATCATTTTACCTCCTTGCCTAGATATCTTGCTTATTGGGAGGAATTATCATAATATTGTATTAGTATGCAACACTTGTTCACTTTCTCCTTACTATCTTCTATAGCAGCCACAATCTTCTCTCCCTTCCCAGCCACAATCCCTATTATTGTATCCCTTTCTTCCTTATTCTGCTTAGCTACTTTTGGCTTGTGTGTTTTGTTTTCTCTCCTCCTTTTCCTATTTTTAGGTGAAATAAGGGATAATGGATGGTTTCTTGTAACTAAATTCATGGGAACTGTTTGTATTCTTTTCTTTATTTGTAAAGTTTTTTCTCTTTTTCTTTCAGTAATGATTCATGAGTTCAATTCTCTTCATGATCACTAAAAAAATCAATAAAATATGTATACTAACAAGTTGCAAGTTTAATTCCTAAATTAACAATTTTTGTTATTTCAAAATTTAGATTTTGCTAGATCTTAGGTTCAATTCCTTTTGATAATTACAAAACATTCTAGCATAATATCTATCTCTTTATCATTTAGAATTGTCATAAGATACATGGAAAAAGTTTTCAAAATANATAATATATATAAAGATTTGGTCAACAAATTTATTACTATTTCAATTAGCCATTTCTACCATAGTCTTAACAAAGTACACACACAAGTTGTCAACAAAACATGTACACAAACAAATAGAAAGACTATTACAATTGTTAATGCAAAAACTCAAGGGGAAGTGGTTCATTACATGGAGTATACAACTCCTCTAAAAGACCAAGATGAGTTCATAAGGAGTTTTAGAATGATTTCAAAGGATTTAGTTATCCATCAAATCTCATACTAGTAGTTTCTTTTGTCATTGTTGCAAGCCATCATGATATATTATATTGTTTTAAGAACATGAATCAAAGCATGGCTTATATTAATCAAATATTTGTGGAATGACTTTAGCAAATGTATCAAACTAATTTATGAAGATTGTAAGATTTGGACATGAGAAAATTTCTACTTATCAGTGTTTATAAATGCTTCAACAATGATGATTGCATTAAGGAAGAAGCAATGATAATAAGAATTTTTAAAAAAGATCTAAACATAAACCCATCCATGATTTCACAAGGCATGAATCATTGAAATCATCATCTACAAGAGAATTTTCTTCAATCTCTTGATGTTGTTTATTAGGTGAGTTTGAAGCTTTCTTCTAGTAAATCAAGTGAGAAAGAAAGAGAAAAATTCCAAATTGAAATGGAGTTGGTCAAAATAGGAGGAAGAAACTTAATGTAGGTATTAGTCATGGTGGATCTTGACTGAAACATACTCACAAGAGACAATGATGGGCAAGAAGAGAAGGAGAAACTAATTAGGAAATTTTAGTAGCTTTTGTAGATCAAAGTTAGTAAGTAAAATGCAAACCATTTGGGAGCCTTCATCTTCCAAATTCTACTCAATGTTGTTGAGGAAACGAGGAATGTTATGTGCCTCAACTAGTGGCTTTGGGACCTTATCATTTTTACAAACTTGATCTACAATATGGCCTCCAAGACCAATGCTGCATACAATCTTATAACTTTTTTGCTAACTTCCATCTATTTTGAATCTCTGCATGAGGTTTCAAGAATGGGATTCCATAATAAGGTAGTAGTACAATAGAAAATTGATGGAGGGTAGCAAAACTTTAGCCTAGATGTTGACCATGGATGCCTATTTTGTTGTTGAATGGCATCATTGGCAACATAGAAGTCATGCCAATCAAATGCAAAAATGCCATCCTTGCGATCACTATCTCATAGATTTCATTATCACACATGGAATTAGGTTGATTCTTTACCAATTCTCATGGTTTTATCACCTCCATTTCCCCCTTGATCACTAATTTTGTATAACTAGAAAGTAAAAATGTTTCTTTGAATATTTTTGTGTCAATAGATTTGACACTTAAGCTCTCTTATCATGGCTTCATTCAAAAGTCTATCCATAGTGTATTCTGTAACTACTCCTTCTTATATTGAAACTTCATTATAGAAAAGTAGCTACAACAAGTTGAAAGCTCCATTGCAACCCAATCATGACCTTTATGTTAAGGCTTCATCATCATTATCATCTTTGATCCCTATTGAGAAATCCAAGGGTTTTACGATCAAGTTGATATCGACTACACCAACCATGACACCATCTTCTTTGATGTGAACATGTGCATGCCAAATGGTTTGAAATGCCTCATCTACATCACCACCAACTTCCTTTTCCATTGCATCATGCTCAACAACTTCAACATATTGCACCTTTACTAGCAGTGCTAGCATTGCATTGGATCTAGTGATGTTTGAATTATTGTTAACATTGACCAATGCTATCATAGTCATGAATGAAAGTTGATACAAACATCAGATGGTGTAGAGAAATTAAAATTGATAGAGGTTCTCAAAATTAAGAATCAAAATTATAATGTCTCATCCTCTGTTAAGGATGGAAACAAATTGTAACAATGTAATTAACCTTCAAATGAAGGGGTACCTTGTTATGAGGAGTTATGATTATTCATATATCCTTTGGGAATGGTGTTGACCTATGCCATTTAAGGCTAGGTTTAGATGTCATTCTAGCATGGAGTTGCAAAGCATGGAAAGGCAAGTAAAAGGATTTGGATGAAGTAGGACAGGAAGGAACTGATCACTGCTTCAGCTAGATAGCCTAACCATTGTGGCAGTGCTAGATTGCCTCTAAGGCTTAAGTGGCATGAGAAGTTAACCTAGAGAACATTACAGTACTCTCTCTCATTAATAAAATTTATCTTTTTTCTTTCATGTTCCAAGTACTAGATATTCATTTATGAGTTAATTTATTTATCAAGTATTTTATCATGTTTCCATTATAATGCTTATGAATGTGATGAATTAAGCAATGAATGATCATGTTTTTACAACATTTGAGAATGGGGATGACACATTTGGTATCAGAGAAAATAATGATTTAGGAGCCAAAGTGGAAAAAAATATTATTTTATTATTATTATTGTAAAATTGAAATACATCCAAGTAGAATACATGTAAAAGAAGAAGTGGAACACAAGAAAAGGAAAGATGTGGAATGAAAGGAATAAGGAAATAGTGTTCATTTATGTTGATGGAATAAGTCTAGGAGATTACAAACTATCATCAACTATGCTTCTTGTTCTTCATCAGTGGCATCATTTTTACTAAGTATCTCCTTGCATCCCATCAACCCATCACACAATTGCTTGATGTATTTAGTGGCACTCCTTGTTGTAGCTGCTAAGTCCTCCTTTCATTTGAATTTGGTTTTTGCATATCAATTTTAATTAATTGATCATCCATGTCTCTTTGCCATTCCTTCTCTTTACTCTACAAAAAACAAGATTAAAATTATAAGTTATGAATAAAACAATCAATCAAATAGAATGAAGAAAAGGGAAAAGGAAAAGAATAAGAACTACTTACTTGAAGCAAATTGTTATGAATTTAAAGAAATGATTCATGAGGCTACAAATGGCACATAAGGCATGTAGCACTCTCCAATTCTCCTAAAAGTATTCCTAGATCTTTGGCAACCTCCACAGCATCCTCGGGAATTGGATGGAAAGATGTGGGAACTCCAGCTTGTACTAATTCATAATCTTTCTTGAAGTCACATGATTAGGATTTCCACAAGTGATAAACATTATCATAAATAGAATAATAAGTGTTATTGGAAATTAATTGGCCAAGTCACCAAAGTAGCCCAAGACCTTCTTCAATAGCTACCACTATTTATCCCATGAAATAAGGGAAGCCTGAGATAGAGAAAGAAGGAATTACTGGAATAAATCTAGGAGCTAGTGTTGATGCCACTTATGGAAAGAAATCTGGCATTGCTAGAATAGATGGAATGTGTGATGATTGAGATAAAGGAATGGAAGATGAAGAAATGGAAGTTTGTTTAGAATTAGTACCTACATCATCTCTCTCCATTCCTTGGATAAAGTACCTATGACCTAGAGACATTTGTGACATAAAAAAGATTAGCATCATACAAGATGAGGAAAAGGGAAGCATTTAAACATTAAAATAATTAAAACTTACCTCTAGTTCTTTTCCCTTATCCTATCTTGTACTTTGTTGTTTGGATTGTTGTTAGTTCTTTTGTCTAACTAGTAGGCTACTAGAACTTTGCCTAGTGCATTGCCTCTCTTAGAAAAAAATGAATTTATTAGAAAATATAATAAGACATTAAGATAGGCTATTATATATATGTTTATATATATATACCTTGGAGTTTGTAAGTGTGTTTTGTTCTCATGGCTAAACCCTTTCAAAGGTTGAAGCACCTTGAGCACTTTTAGTCTATGTAGTTTGAGCACCTTCTCATGGAATCTATGCATCTTGAATCAATTCATTATGCATCCCATATTACACTATTAATAAATACATGAAGAAACATAAGTAAAAATATAAATATAAAATACATAAAACATGTAAAATACCTCACTACTTCCTTCTTGATTTTGGACCTACCACAAAACCAAATGACCTTTTCTACTACCCTCAGTCTTACTCTTTATAATTCTATCCTCTTCAAGAAATTCAAGATGTAAATTGGGATTGTATAGGCTAAAGAGTTTGGTTGAAGGATTATAAATTAGAATTAAACACATGATCAATGGTATGCAACCTATGGTATATGATTTACTAGGGTTTTGTTTGGTCATCACAACTCCACTCATGGCATTATACAAAGTAGGAAAACAAGATAATGACCAATCATAAACTCTACTAGTTATGGCACATTGAAGTATATAGATGGAAAATGTAGTAACATAAGATTGGTGTTGATGATGCAAAACCTTACTATGGATAAGTTAACATAATTCAAAGTGAATTTCATTGACGAAATCTCCATAAGGAAATTGGTTTTTGCAAAAAATAGAATCAATAACATAATCAGATAATTCTTTTTGGAATAATGATTTAAATTTAAGGGAGAAAATAAATGGAGTTAAAGGATCCTTCCCTCAGTGAAAACCTAAGGCTATTTAAATATTAGAGAACCATCATCATCTTAAAAAATAGTGGGAAGTGGTGCTTATACTATTATTATAAAGATTTTGCTATTGAATTATTAAGTCTTTATAGTTGGTTTCCTTGAAAATAGTAAAGATCAATAATTTAGATAATCTAAAAGTGGTAAGATATTGAAACTTCTCCTTTCCAAGTAAATCATGCATAAGATTTGTAGTAACCACACTATTTTTGTGAAAATAATGGACACTGATCTGGAACTACCTAGAGTTGAAGAAGGAACCTAAGTAGGATACTTTGGGACCATGATGATGATGGTTAAAATCCTTTGTGTTGATGGTAGAAATATTCAAGCAATTCCATTGATGGAACCCTTCAATATTTCATTGATATTGAACTATGATGGGCAAAGTCTTTATTCTTCTCATATTTATAAAATAATAGCAAGATTCTTAGTAGGAGTAAAGAAGAAGTAACAACTTAAGTTAATTAATGCTTTAATAAAGCTAACATTAACTTTTTATGATTTTTTAATTGTTAGGTCCACCAAAATGGCATTATCATTGGCTCAATGGGTAGTAATTTCTGAGATGATGTTAATGGAACCAATTTCATTAAAATCTAACTAATGGTTTGGGAGATATGGCATTTCTCAAGTTAAGTGTAGTTTAAAAATTAAAAAAGTGTTTTTTTATGTTTAAATTGAATTTTAAATTTTTATTTATTCATTTAATTTTTTAAAATAAATGAAAAGTAGAAGGTCATGGGTTCAACCTCAGCCCTTGAATATATTGAAAAAAAATAAAAAAAAAACCTTAGATAGGGTTGTGATCAGACTTGTTGCTACCTGCGCACTTCCATGAACAACTCTAAGGGCCAGTAGCAAGGATGACCACTAGTCATTTACATAGTTACCACCCTCACCAGTGACCTCATACTCAATCCGTTATCCTCCTACACCATGTGCACCACTACTAGGTCCATCACCATGTCTCGTTGCCTTGGCCAACATGCGCCTGTTGTTGCACAGACACTGATGGCACTATAGATCATAAGCATCCTTAGTGCTTCATGGTCATCAATAGTGTTGTGGATCATAGGCATCTGTAGTGCTTCATGGGAATTAATGGAATTGTAGATCATAGGCATCCCTAATGGTGATAATGTTGTTAATCATAGGCACCCCTAGCATCAAGAACATCACTGATCACAGGTATGCTTAGTACCAATAACGTCGTCAATTACACGCACCCTCTAGTGTCCTCCAGTGCCACCATTTTTGATTTCATGGACCATATTTTGGGTTACATATGCCCTATAAAGAACTATGAAAACATTGATGGAGCCATGCAAGCCTAGTAAAGGGGTTGCACATTCCCTAGAGGAGGCTATGCAGGCCCTAAGATAGGTTGCTTATGCCTAGTCGAGGGCTACACAAGCCTTAAGGTGGACCATGTGGGCCCTATAATAGGTTATGTAGGTCCTAAAATTAGTTATGAAAGCCCTAGTAAATGGGTCACGTAGGCTTGGGCCATGCCACCCAATGCAGCCCCCTTTCCCACTCCACCTTCCCTCCATCAACTTTGTGTTGATGCTACCGACACACACCTCCTTGCATACCACTACCCTTATCCATGTTCCTTACCTTACCACCATCCTTATCTAGTAGTTAGCCTACTTCAAATGATGAAATATTTTTTTCATTATTTAGTGAGAAATTTCAAATTTCTAACAATTGACAAAAATATTGAAATTTTCATCAATTGACAAGAAATTCAAATTTTCCATCATTGATCCATTGATTTAAATAAAAAACACATGAAAATAAATTTCAAAATTTAAATTTAGTACCCTAGTAATAACAAAAATAAAAATTTAGTTATTAAGCATGCTTAATATGGAGTAGAACTAGGATGGGTGACCTCTCAGGGAGTCTTCAAAATCGTGTAAGTTTTTCGCAAACTTAAAACAACCATCACTTTTAAATCTAGAGTCCATTTTCAACCAAACAAAAATCTATTAAAATAGAATTAAACCTTTTCAATGCAATGGAATGGTCAGATTTAGTCTTCAAATAATAGAATATTACCTTTTAATCCACTAATTAAGGTCTTGAAATAATTAGGATTCTAGGATTAGATAGAAATCTGATGAGACGCGACCTGCATGTGCCACGATATCGCGTACACGATATCGCAGCCGCCA